>CAJNDV010022603.1:10585-46053 GCA_905221635.1 Symbiodinium sp. CCMP2456
TCAATCTGCGGGGGCCTGTCACCATGCAAGACGGAGTTTGTAGGGTTTAGGGTTTAGGGTTTTGGGGTTTAAGGTTTAGGGTTAAGGGTTTAGGGTTTAGGGTTTAGTATACAGTCTACAGCATGTAGTGCGTCGCAATGAATCTGCACACTGCTGATAACTCGAACCTGGCTGCCGGAAGCTAGTTGCATGCAACTCAGACTGGCTGACAGCCGAAACGAACGCCAACAACAACAGCAACAACAACAACAGCAAAAAATTACATGACACAACTTCATAAGTAAACAGTAGCACCAGCCACAGCAACAGCAGCAGCAGTAGCAGCAACAGCAACAACGACAACAACACAAAACAAGTTTTCCGAATGTTGGTGTGCAGCAGTCTGTAGGCTAGCCGCTCTGGTTTTACGCATTGGGGTGTAAGGCCCTTTGCTCAAGGCCCTAAGGTGTGTCTAAGATATGGTGGGCTTCAATTAAGCAGACCTTCAATTCAGGGGAATGCAAACCCTGAAGCCCTGCCCTAAATTGTAAGCTTCCTGTACTATACTCCTCGACGCCCTTTAGTACCTTATGTGCTGCTATGTGGTTGAATCCTCAACTATCCATGGCTTAGCTGCTTACCGTCGCGGCCCAGCTTGAAGTTTGGAGGCCAATGTGCGGGGCTCCAGGCCTGGTTGGCTCAGGGCTTGGGGTTTGTACGAGTTGCCCGGCGCGCAGGGCACTTAGGGGCTGGAGTTTGGCACTTTAAAACCCACTTGATGGAGTAAAGGGCTTACCAAAATATCCCAAGCTTTGCAGTGGCTGTGATTGTTTCAGCGGTCTCAGCGGTCTCAGCAATACGATACGCAACTGAACAGTCGCCCAACGAATGTCAAACACAGGCATTGGGGCATGGGCGTGGACGTTAAGGTTTTAGTACTCCTATAACTCTATGACGAGAGACGAGGTGACGAGACTATGGCTGTGACTCATGAGACTATGAGACTGTGACTCCATGTCCATGTCTATGAGTCTATGTCCATGTCATGTCTATGTCTATGTCACGGCCGAATCCAAGAGCTTAAAGCGGGGCCATTCTGGAAGCAGGCGTCTATGTCTATGTCAATGTCTATGACTCATAGACTACAGACTTATTTTGGTATGATATGAACATAACATACTTTAACATTAAATAACTAAATTAAATCAAATCAATCATTAAATTAAATCATTAAATCAATCAGATGAATCAATCATTAATCATTAAATCAATGAATTGTGACAAATGACAACTATGGACTATGGACTGTGAACTATTAATTACGTAGTTACGTAATGTATGTATGAATGTATGATTCGATTACTGATTCTATGAGTCTATGATGCTTCATGGTTCATGACTGATTAGTTACCACACTTTGGAAGCGCTTCTGCAATACTGTAAAGCTGTGGTCAGTTGGGCGGCTGCTTCGAGAAGTTGCGAGCCCCAAGGTCCCCAACCATGTTGTGAAAGAAAGCCAGGCATGCTGCACTGACCGTGAGAAGGACAGCTCTGCTGCTGTCACTGGCCTGCGGGCTCCGGGAAGGAGCTTTTGTGCTTTCTCTGTACAGCCGCTTCCCTGGACTTGGGCAGCTCTAAACCATCCTCAAACCACTGGAGAATTTGACCACGCGAAGGACAGCGGCAAGCAAGACGCATCAGCTGGCAGCCATGCATACCGCAATACACTGAGAAGGCCTCCTGCGGTGTGTTTTGCTTTATTGTTGAAATTCGACCGATGTACTGATTTGGCTCACGGTCTGTGCGGAACACCCTGCCAGTTACGGGGTCGACGCGGACTTTGCTCTGAAGCTGCTCTGGCCGCCCGTGGCTGCCAGCCGAATTGCTTGTCGATGGCCGTGACGAGGGCATGGTTGATGGTTGCGTCGGCGACGTGATTATTTCCTCTCTTTCTGCCTGTCTCATTTCATCGAGCTCATCGTCTGCGAACCCCAACCGCACGATTTCCTCTTCCAAGGCTAGAACAGGATCTCCTGCAACGGGGTCAGCTTCTGCTGCAAGCTCGTCATCCCACATGCGCAACTCCTCCTCGCGTTCAACCTCCTCGTCTCTCAGTGGTTCTGGCTGACAGCCGGAAGGCCGAGCGGCTGCCTTTCTGCTTGGTTGCTTCTACCGCATCCTCCTGCGCTTCTTCAACAATGAGTCATCATCCAACCGCTGCACTGTTGCTGAGATGTCAGAAGCCTCTTTGTCCTTTCTCCTTTTGCTGGCAGCCGCAGCCTCCATGTCAGCCATATCTTCCACGACCTGAACCTTCATGGATGTCAAACTTGTGTGCTTGCAGCGCAAGCACTGGAATTGCAAGGATTCTTTTGGCATTGGCGCCCCAGAAAGCAGCGGCTGCGAGGGCAGCATCGTCAAACAAAGTTCCATCACCTCTGTCGCTCCACGCAGATTGTCAATCTGCGGCTCAAACTGTAGCACAACACCTTCAGCTGGCAATGGTGCTGCGGACGGTTTCGCCAAGCAGTAAACTTGTGCATCATGCAGCGGAGACAGCTGCAGCAAGGTCAACCCCTTGGGTCGATCAGCGCTGCTGCCAGACGACGCTTCTATATGGATGTGCAATGCCGGCAACGCAGGCCACATGTCTCCAAGATTTGGAGGCTTTGCCTTGCAGAAGGCAGCAAACCTGTTCAACTTCACACGCACATGCTCGAGCACACTGGACTGCCAGTCTTGCAAAGTCCGAACACACTTGGTGGTACGACACAAAGGGCCGCAATCCGAAACTGTGGCTGTCATTGGCTTGCACTCCCTCTCGCCCACTCGCCGCACCCAGCTCTCTGCCAGTGGACGAACCGCATCAACCATAGATTCCAAGCAGTCTGCACGCAACGGGTAGAAATCATCTCCGCAATGCGGCCATACCGATACGGTTGCTGGAGCAGCAGGTGCGGTAACAGGGACTGCCAGCTGGGGAGAGGCAGGCGGTCTTGGAGCACGCGCGACTTCCGCCGCCAGGAGTGCCTTGGCTTCGTCGCTCTCCTGCTGCCATTGTTGAGCGACCTGCTTCATGGTTTTGCCCGCTTGCATGTGCCTTCGCATATAATGTCGCCAAACATGGTTCTTGTCAGGATTCTGGCTGACAGCCGATGTTTGCAGAGGGCTCTGGCTGACAGCCGAACCTGGCGCCAAAACGCGCGAAGTGCCTTGGCTGACAGCCGAACCGTGCGCAAGCAGCATGGCTGCTTTCTGCCTGCTTTGGCAATCCAAAATGGATTTGCTCTCGGCTAGAACATGTTGGGCAGCCAACGTTGGCAGTTTCGGACTCTGGCCATGGTCCGTCATTCGACGAACATGTGACGCGGCAAAGCTTTTCTCTGACACCACGTTAGTTACTGGCGCAAGGTCCAACAGCTGCTGAATTCGTTGAAGGTTGGCAGGGTCCAGGACATCTGTCTCCGTTTGCAAATCTCCCTTGAGGAACTGCAGGAAGGGATCTCGGTGAGAACAAAGCCTCAACCTGAGAAAAATGTGTGTGGAATACTACTAAGAATAAGAATCAATGAATCAATGAATAAGGATCATAAAACTAACTAGCTACTTTGTTTGATTGACTAACGAACTTAACTAACTCAGGAAGCTTATGAAACTTGTGAACCTTATGATTCTTATGAATTATGAAATTATGAAATTATGAATATGAATTATGAATTACGAGCTTCTGATGATTCATTATTGTTAAATTATTAATTATTATATTATGGTTCAAAATTCGAATTATGAAATTATGAATTATGATGATGATTCAATGATGACTCTGACTATGATCCTTATGATCTTATGATTTGATTCGATAATGACTCTATAGGCCTATAGGCTATAGTCTATAGTCTATAAGTCTATAGTCTATAATGTCTATCTATAGTCTATAGTCTATAATCTATATCTAGTCTATAATTAATTAATGACTGACAACGATATGAAACTACTACTAACTAACATGTAGACTTGTAGCTACTAGTCAAACCGTGACCATAACTCAACTGACGTGTGACTTAACTTAACCAAACTAAAACGACTAAACCCTAAAGCCCAAAGCTCGAAACCCCTAAACTCTATTAGTTTAAAAGTGTAAGACATCCAAGAGTCTAAACCTAAACAGCCTAAACTCTAGACTCTCTAAACTATACTTGCTGAACTACTACGACTTAGCTACGACTGTGGCTCGACGAAGACTACCGCCTACGACTGCGAATTATACGACTTTAACAACTTCGACTACACACTACTGCTAGCTAACAGCTCCTGCTGTGCTATAGACGACTCGACTACGACGATTACGAACACAACTGTCTGTTGCGCGAAATAAGTGCTTCAAGAAACAGTTCTGTGGCCAGCATCTCTTGAGTCTCACGGGAAACGCCATCCTCCATCATCAGGGCTGCTTTGAACGGCCAAACACTGAAGGGCAGCACCAGCCTGCCATACAGCTGTCCAACTTCCAACCAAGTTGGAACGGCTGCGCATGTGTAACTGTGGCAATCCCAAGCAGCATCAGGCTCGTGCAAGGCTTGCCAGTGACAGGCATCTTCGGACGATAGCGCATTCAGCAAAACCTTGACCGTGCTGACAGCAGGCGACTGGGAAGGCTGGGACAGGACCAACACAGTGGACGTCCGGCGCAAATCCGGACATGAAGTTGCATCAGCGGCGGTGAAGAAGGACCCCATGATTTTCAAAGCAGGCTGTAGAGACAACAACGTTGCTGTCAGTTTTTCCTTCATGCCTTTGCAAGTTGCGAACTTCGCAAATTTCCGCACCCTCGCAAATTCTTCTTTTCTGAACGCCTCGCTTTCTTGCTCTGGTGCAGCGATCCTCTCCAGTTCCGACTCAATGAGAGACATTGCCGTCACAGCCGTCTCGGCCACAGCTTCAGTCTGAACCTGCGTCACCTCCAATGCCTCAAGAAGGGGCTTCACAATATGGGAAAGGAGGCCGTGCACCAGCATGAAAGGTGCAAACCACATCAAAGGAGGAACCACCTTGGTCCACTTGTTCCAAACTGGAACCATTGGTGGAGAGTCCAAGAAAAGCGTGCACAGATCTTTGAAAACCTCATCGACCACGTCGCTGCGGGAGTCATGACATCCGTAAGGGCAGTAGTGGATCACGCGGGTGTGGTCGTTCAGCGGCCCGCAAAGATTCTTCCGCAGCCTCCTCCATGCTTGGGCTTTTGGAGTGGTCAAACGGGTGTCTGTGCTGTGACCAGCTTGCACCAAGGGCCATGCCAAATTCCATACTGCATTGGCATGGCTGACAGCCGAACTAGTCGGGGCATCATATGTAATGACGAGTTTATCACGAAGATAGTGCTCCAACCTGGCACGCAGTGATTTTTGAAATTTTGCTCTGCGCAGAAGCAAGGACCCACAGTAGAGCGATGACATGATGCCGGACAAAGCGATGGCGGACGTCATTGCTATGCAAAGCTGGTGCATGCGACACGGGCAGCTGAAACATGCAAACTTCGTTGCGAGGCACTTCGTCAACTTCAGGCAGCTCCCAAAACTGTCTGTGTTCAGGAAGAAGGTCGTTCTTTCAGCAAGGGTGTTCAACTGTTCCAAGCTGACAGGTAGCCGCTCCATCAAACCACCGAGGATGTCGTCTGTGGTCGTTCCAGGCAGCACGACGGTAGGAAGCACGACGCTGAAGCTTTGCACTTGCTGTCCCCAGGCTGACAGCCGATGCAGCTTCACATGTATGACCATCACCTGCGCACTTTGGCCAGTGGTCTCCATAGTGACAGGCTCCTGCGTCTCATCGAGCGCAATTTCGATCCACTGTTCTGCCACACGCGGCAGCATGTTCAGCTGCTGCGTTTGCACGCGCATGAACACTTCAGACATAGCTTGTCGCACCCGTGCTACATGAGTCGTGCTGGCATCGTGTTGCCGGGCGCATTCACGGATTGACGACGCAGACGGAGCTGCGCGCTTCTGGCTGGCAGCCGAAGGCTTGGTTTTCTTTCTAAGTCTTCTTGCCATATTCTTTGCGACCCTTTTCCGAGGATCTGGTTTGGAGCCCCAACAAACCCGCAACAAAGCGGTTGGCAACCACTTTTTGTAACTCCCACGGCCTGCCTTCTTCGGTCTCTTCTTTTCTTCTAAGTTGATCACATCTTCATGTGTTTTCGCATAACGATCATTGTACCGGTGAATCAGGGCCATCACCCTGCAAGTCACTTGGTGCCTGTGCTCGCTTGCTTTCTTGAGAGCTCGTGCTGCTCGGGCAAACTTCGTCGACTGATACCCTCTGTACGCAGGCATGTCTGTGCACTTGCGGACCTTCTGCACAACCACATCGAGGGCAGACAGGTGTTCATCGTCAACATTCATTTGGCTGACAGCCGGAAGCAACAAGTCACGTCCTCAGAAGCGTGATTGCCCGCCCACTCGGCATACTCAGAGCCAGCTGTCAGATTTCGAGCCAAAGTCACAAAGTCAGCACTCAGGACGGTCGCTTGTGACACATGTCATGCCTGTCCTGCCCCCCTCCCTTATCTCCCATGCTCAGCCGCTGCACTAGCATTAACAACTAAACTGTGATTCCACAGAAACATGAATAATTTAGTAAAGTAGTTAACTGAAACTGATTAATAATGAATAATAATAAAATTAATAATAATATACTGTACTTAGTTAAATAATTAATTAATTAATTCATTAATTAATTAATTAATTAACTAATCAATTAATTAATTGATTAATTAATCAATTAATTAATTAACTAATTAATTAATTAATTTAATTTAATATTTACTATTTAAATTAAATCTATTTAATTAATTAACTTAATATTTAATTAATTAAATTAATATTTAATTACTTAATTTACTTAATTTAAGTAATTTAAAAAATTAAAATTAGTATTAGTATGTTAAGTTATTATTATTATATTCACAATATTATTGATTTATTAATTATTATTAATTATTAACTTATTATCTTATTAACTTAATTATAATTATATCATATCTTTTGTAACTTTTTGTCTGTTCGATTAGTGAATTACAGGTTTTCTAATATCTAAATAGAATGAATGCACAATTGTGCTGCTTCCACAATGGCCCCGTTTTAAGCTCTTGGATTCGCCCAACCCTAAACCCTAAACCCTGAACCCTAAACCCTAAACCCTAAACCCTAAACCCCTAAACCCCTAAACCCCTAAAGCCTAAACCCCTAAACCCCTAAACCTGAAACCCCAAAACTCAATCCTGAACCTGCCCCGCCCCCAAACCCGAAACCCCAAACCCTAAACCCTAGAACTTAGGGTTTAGGGTTTACGGTTTAGGAGACCACAACAACTAAAACCCTCGAGGGTCAAAGAGTTTTGGATTTAAGGCTTCGGGATCTGGCGGATCAAGGCGTTGGGTGCAGGAGCTTAAGGGGCTTAGGGATTAGGAGTTTAGGGTTTAGGGTTTAGGGTTTAGGGTTTCGGGTTTAGGCTTTAGGGGCTCAGCGTGTTGGGCTTTGTACCGCTTTGGGGTTTGTTTCTGGGAGGAAGGGTCCAGGCACATAACCTTCTTAGGACGCCCTAGACCCGAACACCCAACCAAACCGCAAAGCCTAAACCATAATCCTGAAGCCTAAACCCGCGACCCCAAAACAACAAATTCAAGTTCCAGTTCTGAGCCCAATGCCTTATACTGTATTCAATTAACGCAAATAACCCGTAGCAGAAACGTTATAACGCCTAAAGAAAGCCCGGATAGAATGCTACTCTCCACTGTTCGCAGGGCACGTCGTGGCCAAGCTTGGCTGCGACATGGATGGCGCACATAGCCTCTGCCCTGATTTTTCAAAAGGGCATTTTTGGGGGGTGTAGGGTTTAGGGATTAAGGTTTTACGGTTTGGGGTTCCCAGCATTATATGTGGCGTTTATTGGAGCTTTTCTACAAACCTTGTAGTTGTTGCGAAAGGGTGCTTACCGCCCTGAACCCTAAGCCCCACAAAGATTTGTGTAGGGGTCCTAGGGGTTTCAGAGAAGTTCCCAGCGCCCCCAGGAGCAAGTACTGGATTTCGGAGTTTCAGGGCTTAGGGCTGAGGGTCTAGGGTTTAGGGTTTAGGGCTTAGGGTCTAGAGTCGTGGGACTGGGTTTAGGATAAAGGGTTTAGGGCTTCGTGGCAGGGTTCGACCAAGGTGTTAGCAGGAATGATAACGGTTCTTTAAGGGCTCTGTATCTTTGCTTTGATGGGGGCTTTCGGTCGAGGTGCGTTGCAGTCTTGGAATTACTTCACTCTGTAAGCTTGTTGTGCCCCAAATAAAGAAAACAGCTTTGGAGCAAGCCCTTGGCTTGATACTGAAACAAAAGAGCGACAGAATTAAACCCTAAACCCTGAACCCTAAACCCTAAACCCTGAACCCTAAACACTAAACCCTCCTCAATCCCAAAACCTTGAACCCTAAACCTAAACCCTAAGCCCAAAACCTTGAGCGAGCTAGCGGGGTGAAGAGGATTTCGGATGAAAAGCTCCCCTCCCTCCAAACCCTCAGCACGGAAGAAGGCGCCTGAACAGAAAACAGCCGCTGCTGGGCACCTGCAACTCATTCACGTCCATCTCCTGATGCTTTCCAAGGCCGTTCGCTCTCTTTGTCTAAACCCTAAACCCTAAACCGTGCTGCTACTGGGGTTTATGAAGGGAAACGACAGGTGGGGAGTTCAGGGTATATAGGGCTTCTATAAGCCTTCTATAAGGTATATAGACCTTATATAAGGCTCCTATCACGGTAACTACCCACCTGAAAATGTCCTAGGTTTTAGGGTTGAGGATTCCGGTGTTCCCTGAAAAGATCTATGCCTGTTCTGCTCAGAGAGCATATAGTAAAGTGGCCTTTGCGCAACCCATTCCGAGCGTGCATGCGCCATCATTCCGTCTGCAACTTAAACCCTAAACCCTAAACCCTAAACCCTAAACCCCTAAACCCCTAAACCCTAAATCCCTAAACCCCTATAAACCCTAAAGAAACCCCCTCATGTGGGCAGACAGCGAACGCATGCGCGACTCGCGGTAAGCACAGAGTGCTGAGCCCAGAGAGCCCATTCGAACACACTCCTTGAATCATAGCTTAGGTTTGAAACGGTTTATGGTTTAGGGTTTAGGGTTTAGGGTTTAGGGTTTAGGGTTTAGGGTTTAGGGTTTTTGTTTATGGCCTGTGAGAGAGTTTGGTGTAGTGTTCAGGGTTTAGGGTTCAGGGTCCAGGGCTTCGGGTTTCGAGATTCGGGCTATCGGGTTGATCAGGGTTTTGCCTTTGAAAAATTGGGGCTAGGCATTTGCCCCAAACCCTCAACCGTGATACTTAGTAGGGTTGAAACCCACAGCCATTTGCCAGTCCTGAATGCTCAGCCAGTAGAGGCCCGAAAAGAAGCAGGCATGAGGAGACTACTAGAGAAACTAACCCAGGCATGATACAACCTTTATGACACAATTATAAAAGCCAAACCCTTACCCCAAAACCCCAAACCTTAAACCCTAAACCCTTACATTCAAGGACGCTTCAAAGGAACCCCCTAAACCCTAAACCCTAAACCCTAAACCTTCTTTTTGAACCCCTGGGCCGACCTCGAAGTTGTAGCATCGTAGCCACGCGCGTATCTGATTCCTTGGGCGTGGGCCGCTCAAGAGTTTTCGAGTTTCGGTTTTAGGGTTTAGGGGTTCAGGGCTTAGTGGTTTAGAGTTTCGGTTTTAGGGTTCAGGGGCTTAGGGCTTAGTGGTTTAGGGTTTCGGTTTTAGGGTTTAGGGGTTTAGGGCGGAATGTAGGGGCCTGAATGATTAGAATAGGTTTCTGGGGCACATTGTACTAGAACTAATATTAAGGAACCCCCAAAGTGGTAGAGGTAATTATTTAGGCCCCTACATTAGAGTTTCGGTTTTAGGGTTTAGGGGCTTAGGCCTTAGTGGTCTAAGGTTTTGGGTTTAGGGATTTAGGGTTTAGGGTTTAGGGCTTGAAATATTCAAAAGAAGGTGCCGGCTTTAAGTTTAAGGCAAGCTTTACGGGGGTGGGCTTTAGGGTTCAGGGGTTTTGAAGCGTTTGGGGATTTGCAATTTCGCTAACTAAACCCTAAACCCTAAACCCTAAACCGTAAACCCTAAACCCTAAACCGTACCGGATCTACTGTTTCAGCTGTTGGAAAATCAACCATCTTTCGCAATGGGTGTTGGGCTAAGGATGCAGATGGTTGCAAAGGAGGAGTTGGTGTTCAGGGTTCACATGTCAGGACTTTTGGTTTAGGGCGGGTTTTGGGTTCAGGGGTTTAGGGTTTAGGGTTTAGGGTTTAGGGTTTAGGGTTTTAGGGTTTACCCCCAAGGCTCAAAATAGCCCAAAAGCCTGAGATAATATGGTCTTTGGTCCCAAAAAGCCTTGGGGTGAAGCCCGAAACCCTGAAGCCTGAACCCTAAATCCTAAAGCCCTAAACCCTAAACCTGAACCCTAAAGCCCTAAAGCCCGAAACCCTAAAGCCCAAAAGCCCGAAACCCAAAAGCCTGAACCCTAGGCTTCCGGGGCGGAGCCCTGTCTGACGCGTGATGCTAAGAATGGCTGCATCGCAACGTCCATGCAACTGGCTTACAAGGTCCAGCCGGGATCTACTCCTAAACAATAAACCCGAAACCCTGAACCCTAAACCCGAAACCCTGAGCCCTAAACTCTGAGTTGCTCGTTTAGGGTTTACAAACCCTAAACCCAAAACCCTAAACCCAAAACCCTAAACCCAAAACCCTAAACCCTAAACACTGAGCCCAGACCGGAATCCTTCCAGCCCCTCTACTAAGTCGAATGCGGCATAAGACAGGCAATACATGCCAATTTCTCACTGGCCTGCACTTTCAGGCCTTTGGCCCCCGACAAAAAAAGCTGAGGCCCCGAATCCCGGTTTAGGGTTTAGGGTTTAGGGTTTAGGGTTTAGGGTTTAGGGTTTAGGGTTTGAAACGCCAAAGTCTAAATGCAAGGGCTTTTGACCTACGATAAGCGGACGTTCACAGCTCTCACACGCCCCCTTGGGGTTTAGGGATTCACCCTAAACCCTAAACCCTGAACCCTAAACCCTAAACCCTAAACCCGAAACCCTAAACCCCTAAACCCTAAACCCGAAACCCTAAACCCTAAGGGCTTCAAAAAAAACATCTTGCCGTCCAGGGCTCAACGCCTTCTTCCGCACCCGCTCTCTCCGAGTGGGACCGGCCATCCTCTCCTTGGTACGGTGAAGGGTTTAAGGTTTAGGGTTTGGGGGTTTAGGGTTTAGGGTTTAGGGGTTTTAGGGTTTAGGGTTTAGGGGTTTAGGGTTTAGAGTTTGGGGGTTTAGGGCTTTTGGCCTTGATGGTCTGTGCCTTTGCCTTGCTCGATTAAGCTTTTGAAAACTTCAGATTATGGACCTGAAGGCCAAGCACAGCCCCAGACCTGTCGTGCGGCTGTCATGTGCGCCATCGTGCAGCTTGCGCTCTCCAACCAGGCCGAGGCACGTCATCGTCTTCATCATCTAGCTCTGGGAATCTCTCTGGGTCTTTCTCGTGCTGCTTTCTGCGCCATCGTCTTCCCAACTTCGGTGTTGGCGCTGGTGTTGCTATGACGGAGAAGGAATGGCCCTCATCAAATATCACGGAGCCGGGTATGCTCGTGGAGGTCCCGGCATGGGCATATAGAGCCATGGCGGAGAACGCCTACCCTGGGCCCCGGGAAACTTGAGCTGCATGTGCCGTAGATGGCTGGTTCAGGGTTTCGGGTTCAAGGCTCAGGGTTTAGGGTACAAGGTTCGGGGTTTAGGGTAGTTTAGGGTTCAGGTTTGCACGACTAACAGAAATCAGGGCAACAACGACAACAACAACAAACAACAGAACAACCTTCGTAATCCACTACTCCTGCCCCTACTCGCATGCCCACTGCCACTTTAAGTCCTACTCCACCCGTACTTCCTCCAGCTTCTCCTCCTGTTCGTAGAAACACAATTACAACTACTACTTTCTACTACAACTACTTCTGCAGCTGCCGCTGCTGCTGCTGCTGCTACTACTACTACTACTACTACTACTACTACTACTACTGCTCCAACCCCTACTCCTACTCCTACTCCAACTCCAACTCCTACTCCTACTCCTACTCCTACTCGTCCTCCTCCTACTGCTGCTACTGCTGCTACCGCTGCTACTGCTGCTACTGCCGCTACTGCTGCTAGTGCTACTAGTACTAGTACTAGTACTGGTACAAGTACGACGATTACGACTGCGACCACTACCACTGCCACTGCCACTACCACTACCTCACTACCTCACTACCAAACCACTTCACTACCTCACTACCTCACTACCACCTAGTGGTAGTTGTAGTGGTAGTGGCCGCAGTGACGCTGGTACTGGTACTGGTACTGGTACTGGCACTGGTACTGGTCGCGGTACTTGTACTGGTACTGGTGGTGGACGGGTACCGAACTGCTCCTGGTAGTGGTAGAGGTGGTAGTAGTAGTGGTACAGGTGGCGGTGCAGTGGCAGTGGGAGTGCCATTGGCAGAGGGAGTGGTCTTGGCAGTGGCCGTGAGTGTGGTCGTGGTAGTGGCTCGTACCAGTACTGGACTAGTACTAAAACCTGTAGAGTACTATTGGTAGCCTACAGCATCCCATAGCCGATGGGACGTAACCCTAAACCCTAAACCCTAAACTCTAAATCCTAAACCCTAAACCCAACCCTAAACCCTAAACCCTAAACCTTAAACTCTAAACCCTAAACCCAAACCCTAAACCGCCAAGTCTTCGAAGTGAGCTCTGCACGGGACGGTCGCCACTCGAGGCATCCCCGAGCTCTAAGGAGGCCGCAAAGGCCTGGGTTTAAGGGGTTTTGGGTTTAGGGTTTAGGGTTTAGGGTTTCGGGTTTAGGGTTTAGGGTTCAGCAGCTCCGAATAGCTGGGCTATGAAATCTTACGAAAAATACCCACCCACCCACAGAATCCCCCAACATCAGAAATTATGGTTTCTTTTTAGATCGCGTTGTGGCGTTCGCATAGTACCATCGGCATTCTTCATATAGTCGTAGAAATTAAACACCACACTTAATATGCTACATAAACGTTACAAAGAAAGAGATAGACATTGGCCCAAAGCCCTAAACCGTAAATCCTAAGGCCCAACCCAAAGCCCTAAACGGTAAATCCTAGGATCAAAGTTATAAGCCGTGTAACTCCTAGGGCCCAACCCAAAGCCCTAAATCGTCAAACCTGAGGCGCTACGGCCAGAAACCCTAAACCCTAAACCCTAAACCCTAAACCCCTAAACCCTAAACCCCTAAACCCTAAACCCTAAACCCTAAACCGTAAATCCTCGGGCCCCATCCCGAAGCCCTAAACTGTAAACCTTGGACCAGAGCCCGAAACCGTAAATATGACCAAGGCCACGAATTATGACCCGAAGCCACGAAGACTGTAAAGTTTAGATAACTATAGGTAGAGAGGTTTAGGGTTTAGGGGTTTAGGGTTTAGGGATTAGGGGTTTAGCGTCGCCGGGTTCAGGGCGTTACTGCTTAGGGCCTCGTGGTGAAAACGCTACTGCTCTTTTGGGGGAGCGATCATACGACCCTCAAGTCTTTCATGAATTACAAGAAGCGCTTCGGGATTGATGTTCAAGCTTCTGTTCTGTGCGAATTATCGTTACGCCCAAACCCAGGCTTGAACCCCATGTAAATAGCCCTCTTCCTGGCCGCAAACCCTACACCGCAACCTGAGATCTTGTATATAGAGATGCCTGGTGGCTCTCAGCGCTTTGAAACCTCTCAGTGCCTTTGAACCCGCAAAGCCCCCCACGAGTTCTGAAAAGGCTATAGCTAACCGGCAGATGCCTGGAGAAACACCGTACGATGTTGGTGTCACGTTCAGGCTTTAGGCTTAAGGCTCAGGTTTAGGTCTAGTGTTTAGGTTCGAAGCATAGGATTAGGGGCAAGGCGGACAAGAGATGCCAACAAGTTGAAGAAGCATTAATGAACAACATTCCTAGGGAACATGGCTTGGTACTCTTAGCCCAACGATCCAGATCGAAAAGTTCAAGCCCTAGCCAAGAACCCCAAACCGCAAACCCAAACCACAAACCCAACACCCTAAACCCAAAACCCAAAACCCTAAACCCTAAACCCCTTAATCCTTAATTAAGGGGTATTGGGTTCTCTGGGTACTCCAACACGGCATTAGCAAAACGGGGCTGTAGGACTTGGAGAAGACATGCGAATGTCGGGGGTTCGAGGGTTTAGGGTTCGGGTTTAGGGTTTGGGGCCTGATCCTGCCGAAATTACCGTCAATGCTGCAGCTGAGCGTGTGAGACTGTTGAAGATATAAATCCTGCACTACCTTAAGGACCCGAAACTATGGGAATTATGGTGTATGTGTGATCCTGTTGATGATGTAAATCCTGCATTACCTTCAGGACCCGAAACTATGGGAATTATGGGATATTCCTTAGTATGGGTAGTGCAGGAGTTATATCATCAACAGTAGCTTGAGGCTTGTCTGCACACTTGACCTTAGACCCTGGCCTTACAGCCAAAGGCTGTCCGTACTCCAAAAACCCCAAACCCCAATCCGGAAAAGAAGCCCGAGGAAGAACGAAACCCTCAAGAGACCTATGTCTGATCATCCTAAACCCTAAACCCTAAACCCTACTGTAAACCCTAAACCCCAAACCCACAACATCAGCAATGAGAAGCCATGTCAACGATGAGCTTCCCGTCTTCCTCATAGCCGTTTCCGAAATGGAAGCAGAAGTGAGTGTCCAAGTCGATGAATCTGCGGGCGTCGAGTTTGCTGCTGCTCAAGTATTGAATCCTAAAACAGGCCAGTTAAGATGATAGATGGGTTCGGAAGCCCTTGAACCCCAAACTCCAAACCCCATGTGAACCAAAGCTAGCATGGCAACATCACCTCCTCCAACTTTCACACTGGAGGTACTGGTCAGGGTTTAGCCCAGGTGCTAGCCTGCAGTTCAGGTGCCGATGATCGTCGTAATCTCTTACAAGGTATCATGTGAAAGTTGGCGCGTGGTGGGAACTCCCTATCTCAGCACTACCGTTAGATATAAGCTGCCTACAAAAATTTCTGTGTAGGCATAAGCCCTAAATTCTAAAGCCTACATCCTGAACCCAAACCCTTAACCCTGCACCCTGAACCTCGCACCTTGATTACGGTTATCATGAGCCGAAACTGGACGGTTGCCCCCCCCAACATATAAGCATCTTCAGGCTTTAGGGGTCAGGGTTTGGGGATTTAGGGGTTTAGGCGTTTAGGGTTTAGGGTTTAGGGTTCGCACTTTTGCATCTTAAGTCCAGGCTTGTTATATACCTCCCTTGACCGTGAGCTGCAAAGCGCTCAGCCCCAAACTCAACATGACCCTCCACCTGTGAAGCCCTTGTAAAAAACCTCTTTGGGACTTAGCTAAAGTCGGGTTTTGGGGGTATTCCTTCGCCCAATTCTAGAGCGACTCCGCGGGATGTTGCTAATATAGGAGCCTTAATAATTACCTATACTCTTTTGGGGGGTTTCTTATTATAATTATAATTACAATATAATAGACCCCAAAACCCTATTCTAACTATTAAGCCCCTACATGACCAAAACCCGAAACCCTGACGTGCGCCACCGAAACCGCCGTGTAAAGGCCTTGGCTCAGATCCGTCACGTGGCACCTCTCAAGCAGCGCTTTTTCGTTGGGATGTGGAGCATTCAAATTCAGGGTGTAGGATTCAATGTTCAGGGTTTAGGAATTTGAGGCTCAGGGCTTAGGAATTTGAGGTTCAGGGTCTAGGCTTTACAGTTTAGGGCGTCTTCCATCTATGCTAAGATGGCGCCACCTCACGCCAGGGCGTGTGAGTAGCAGCTCTTGCATCAAGCGACATGTGTTGTGGCAGAAATCGGCTTGGTCAGCTCGGGGCTCTGAATTACGGTTTAAGGGTTTAAGGGTTCGGGGTTTAGGGGTTTAGGGGTTTAGGGCTTAGGGTTTAGGGCTTAAGGGTTCGGGGTTTAGGGTTTAGGGCTTAAGGGTTCGGGGTTTAGGGTTTAGTGTTTAGGGCTTCAGGGTTAGGGATTTAGGTTTTAGTGTTTAGGGTTTAGGGTTGAAGGGTGTAAGGGTTCGGGGTTTAGTGTTTAGGGCTTAAGGGTTTAGGGGTTTAGGGTTTAGGGTCTAGGACGGGCCTGCAAGGCGAGCTGTCAGGGAATCTCTAAGAATGAGGCCCGGCCCGTCCCATTGTAGGGAACCCTGAGCACTTACCCGCCCCCCAAACTCGAAATCCTACCTTCCTTTCCCGAAAACCTGCCCTATAACTATTGTAGCCTGAACCCTAAACCCTAAACCCTAAACACCAAACCCTTAAACCCTAAACACCTAACCCTGAAACCCTAAACCCTAAACACCTAAGCCTTAAACCCTAAACCCTAAACACTGAAACCCTAAACCCTAAACACCTAACCCTTAAACCCTAAACCCTAAACCCTAAACCCTATAAACACCTAAACCCTAAACCCTAAACCCTAAACCCTAAAACCGCTAAACCCTAAACACCTAACCCTTAAACCCTAAACCCTATAAACCCTAAAACCCTAAGCCCCTCAACCCTAAGGTCACAGCCCAGGGACCAGCGCCAGCTGCGTGGGCTTCGATGAATCGAAGCGGATGCTCTCGCCCATGGACCTGGGGTTTAGGGTTTAGGGTTTAGGGTTTAGGGTCTAGGGTTTAGGGTTTAGGGTTTAGGGTTTGGGGTTTAGGGTTTGGTGTCAGGGCGCAGCGTAAGGTTTGATCGGGGCTTAGGGTGTTTGGTTAATGGGTTTCGGGGTTTAGGGTGTGGGGTTAATGGGTTTAGGGTTGCAGGGTTAATGGGTTTAGGGGTTTAGGGTGTAGGGTTTAGGGTGTTGGGCTAATGGGTTTAGGGTTTAGGTTTCTGGGCGCAGCGTAATATGGACGCGATGAAAGTGTAGGGTTTATGGTGCAGGGTTTCATCCAGGGTTGCACAGGTTCAGATGTGGGCCACTGAGGATTTGCTTTATCTTATTGTTTGAGGCTTGGGGGTTCGCTCTAGGTTTTTTAACTACGAATAAGGGCTGAGAGCTCCAGGCGTTTATGGCTTCAGGGCTGCCTGAAAGCCCTTAGACGCCGTAACCCTTATACAACCCTTATAATATATAAAACTGATAGAACTATAAAGCTTATGGAACTCCTGTAAAGCCGTACAGAAACTTCAATAGAACAACCTGGCACCCTTAGAGAACTAAGAAAGGGTGCAGAGGCTTCAGATGGGCTTGGTGCTGACCTCGATTGACTTTACCCCTGACGATGCTCGGGTTCGGAGGGTCTGGGCACTTCGGCTGCCCATCGCGTTTCTGGAGGTCTGGGGGTAACCGGAACTTCCCAAACCTCGATAGAAATGAAGATACCTACCCTTGAAATCCAATCAAGAACCTAATCCCAAAACCATGAAATCAACAAACCCGAAAATTGTTCCGACAAAATCCATGCCCCGAACCCACCAAGACCCCCACCACCCACAAACAGAAAACAAATGCTGAAAATTGATTGCTTTGGACGAAAGGACACGCAGCCCAGCCGCACCCCACCCCGGACCCCACTCCACCCCGCCGACAAAAGATTGTCTCGTGCTTAGGAAACATGGATCCCTATGATAGTCCCTTAAGGTCCGTTATAGTAGTCCCTGTAAGCATTCCCTCATTCCCTACTAAGCACCAGAAAAAGATTGAGGTGCCTGAAGCCAAGCATGCCCTCAAGGGCGCCCTGAGGCGAAATGCTCACGGGCGCCTTACCTGAGGGATGTCGAGGGCTGGGTTTAGGATGGTTTTGGGTTTAGGGTTTAGGGTTTAGGTTGAGGGTTTAGGGTTTAGGGTTTAGGGTTTAGGGTTTAGGGGTTTTGGGTTTAGGGTTTAGGGTGTAGGGATTTGGGTGAAGGGTGTAGGTGTAGGACACTAGGATTGGGCTCGGGTTTCATCCATCCTTTCGAACCCTTTCATCAGTCGGCGCTGCTCCGAGGTGCAACAGCTTTGGTGGTTCGGGGCTTACCTGCAGCCGAAGAAACCTACCTTTTAGGGTATGGCTTCTCTGTACGGTCTATACATAATTCCTTAAGACGGTACGTTTTCTGGGCCGGAAGTAGGGTTTGGGGTGTGCTAGGAATTAGCCCGGAACCCATGAACCCTCAGCCGAAGATACCGGAAGAAGCACCGTGCAACGGACTCGAAGCAACGGATGCGGATTAGGGTTTAGGGTTTGAGGAAGCTCGGAACAGCGTACTGGTGCCATCGAAAGGAGAAGCCAGCAAGGCGCACACAGCGAAAGCAAAACGTTCAGGGTTTAGGGTTTAGGGTTTAGAAAAAACCCTGCTTGCAGGTCCACTCTCGTGCTAGTAGTGCAAGCTTTGTCTTCTCGCGGGTCTCTTGGTAGAAACTGGATCTATTTCCAGGGACTCCAATAACCCTTAATTAAGGAATATACCTTAAATTATAGTAGGATCCCTAATATGATTTGAGGGATATTCCTTAATTAAGGGGTTTTGGAGCCTCTGGGTGTTTGGCAAGTATGGATCCTACTTGTGTGGACGCGAATCACTCTGTGAGAACCGCCGGCAGCGTCTCTCACGACCCGCCACCCCTACACGCATAGGTGAGCATTCACATACATGTCATACAAGTATACCCAATGCACGAAGTTGTTCGCATAGGCACAGCTTGAAACGCACATGAGACCAATACCTGAACATTGAAGCCTCGCGAAAACCTTGACACCGTCAAAGCCTGGCGAATCACCAGAACGCCATGCTACCATATCCCCCTTGCGTAATGTGCACATAGGTTACGGGCCAGTCTTTAAGACCGAACTCACTTATCCTGAGAGATGCTCCTATGATGTCAGTGCTTGGGGCTTCAATCCCAGACACTGCCCTCAACAAAAACCTAAACCCGAAACCCTAAGCCTTCAACATAGGTGTTTAATCCTTGTGTTAACGCCCTTTACATTTCAGTACCTTGTTGCGCCAGAGCCGCCTTTTAGGCGGGCTTGTATAACCAGGTTCGGTGTTTTCTCTGTCTTCCGTCGTTCCCTCCAACAGCGTGTGCCAATTCAGGCAAACTTACGAGACTCAGGCAGACCCGAAACGCCTCGGCGACCCAACTCTGGCTAATGTAGGGGCCTTAATAATTAGAACAGGGTCTTGCGGTATATATTATACGAAAAGTATAACAAGGAACCCCCAAAATAGTATTGGTAAATATTTAGCCCCCTACATTATCAGTGCTCGGATCCCTGAAAGCAAAGCAAACCTCATTACAAGTAGGATACCCTAAAGCCTAAATCGTACCCTAAATCGGATTGCAAGGGAGCTGCTAAGAATGTAGTAGTTCTCGGTTATCAGAAAGTCCTGGCCGGCTGACGGGCTCGGCATGTCTTCAACGGGTGTTTACGCCGGGATTAGGGTTTAGGGCTAAGGGTCTACATGCTTTTCATGTTATTTCAAGCTTTGGAACCAGCTGCTTCAGGAAATCAAAAACTTGTGACATCGCGGGTGTATGGAGCCACCGTATGGGTTTGGTCATGGCTGTTTCGAGCATCGGACGCCTGTCAGCCAGCCCTTAAAGCTGCGGTTTTCCTCTGCTCCTCTACTACAATCACAACTCGAAACAAACTACAATCTACAAAGTCAATCCCAGCGCCAAAAACGCCCCAAACCCTGAACACTGAATCACCAAGTAGTCTTCGAGCTTCGAAGCCCTAATACATCATAACAACCCTAAACCCTAAACCCTAAACCCCTAAAAACATTCTAATACCCAGGGCAGCTGCATCCTGATGCCTCCACCCCCCCTTAGATGTGGAGCAGGCTGAGCTTAGGGTTTAGGTTTAGGGTTTAGGGTTTAGGGTTTAATAGAAGGGCCTTAATAATCAGACTAGGGTTTTGGGGCCCCTTGTACTATAATTATGATAAGGAGCCCCCAAAATAGTACAATTTAGGCAAAAATTTAGGCCCCCTTTTTAGACGTCTCTAAACTTGATAGTGAATAAACTGAAAACCCTGAACTCTCATTCCTAAACCTGACTGCCACTCCGAGACAGGCTTCGGTTGCAAGCGGCCTATGAATCAGAACGTTCTGCAAAGACAAGCATCAAATCAAACACTGACCCACAGCCTCAAGCTCCAAACCCTAAATCGCAACGAACTCCGGCATTCTAAACCCCGAACCCCAATACCCCAAACCCTGAAGAACCAAACCCCAGACTGGAAACCCTACATCCCACATCCTAGATCTAAGCCTTAAACCACCCTAAACCCTAAACCCTAAACCCTAAACCCTAAACCAGTCCAAAACAAACCTGCCCATGAGTGCACCTAGGCCCTCACCTAAACACCCCTTTGGGGTTCAGGGTTTTAGGTTTAGGGTTTAGGGTTTAGGGTTTAGGGTTTAGGGTTTAGGTTTTAGGTTTAGGGGGTTAGGCATGTGGGGCTGTGAGGCTTCGTGCTACAGTTTTAGGACTTGGTCCGGCGTCAACCGTTGTCAACTCGGTTTAGGGTTCAGGTTTAGGGTTTAGGGATTCAAATCCTTTCAACCCTTTATACAACCCTTACAGAAACCCTCTCAGGAACCTTTTGCCAATTTTGAATTTAAGAGTTTGGCATCTGGCTCGGCACCCTAAACCCTAAACCCTAAACCAGAAAACCCTAAACCCTAAACATAAGCTCTGAGAACTCGGCGTGGTAAAAGCCAAAGTCCGGGATCTGGGCATCCACCCGCCGAGCGGTGGAGAAATCTGTGGCAAAAGCTCCGGGCTTGGGGGTTTACAGGTTTAAGGAGGGTTTGGGTTTAGGGTTCAGGGTTTAGGGTTTAGGGTTTAGGGTTTAGGTTCAAGGTTTAGGGTTTAGGTTCAGGGTTTAGGGTTTAGGGTTAGGTTTTAGGGCTTGCGGGCTAGGGTGCTGGGGTCGGGATTGGTTCAAAGCTTGTGGGGTTAGGGTTGGGGATTGGTACGGTTTGGGGATGAGTGGTGAGGAACTATTTTTTGACAGACAACTTGGCAAGGCCATCTTAATGAAACTCACTTGGCAGTGCAGCCTCTCGCGACCCTTGCCGATGCCGCATTTCGAGAGTGCCGCTTCAAATGCGAACCACTTCGACACAACCAACCAGCATGCGAAGTAACCACAGCAGAAGAGCCCAAATCAGCACTAGTTTCTGTTACTCCTACCACTGGGCTAATCGGGCAGCATGGGCCCACTAGCTCGAGTGAACCCTGCTAGCTAAACCTCCTCAAGTCTCGCAATAAAAATACCTAGTAGTAGTATTTCCCTGAAAATGCCAAAACAACTACGCTATTCTAAAACCCCGTGGTGGTAGGTCTTGCCCTAAACCCTAAACCCTAAACCCTAAACCCTAAACCAAAAATCTCCTCCGCCTGATGGCTCGAACTCCCAGAAAGAGACGTTCGTGACAGAGTTGGGAATGTCCGGCTGGTACTGAAAGCCAACCTCAACCGATTGAGGGTTTGGGGTTTAGGGTTTAGGGTTTAGGGTTTAGGGTTTGGGGTTTGGGGTTTGGGGTTTGGGGTTTAGGGACTTTACGTGGTGTAGGGGTGTTTCGGGATGAATACAACGGCCTCACTGTTTAGCCTAGCCCCCGGAAACCCGATCTCCAACAAAAAACCTTTCACCCCAAACCCCCAACACCTAAACCCTAAATGCCTAAACCGGAAGCCTGAAAAACCCAAAAACTCTGAAACCTAAATCCTCCGCACATAAGCCGTAAACCTCGAAAGGGGCGGTTCTAGGGTTCGAGGTTTGGGCTTATAGAGAATCTTGAGCGAATAAAGTCCCAAGCCAATTGAAAATTTGAAAACAGCCCACCCTACCTTGAAACTCAAACCCGCAAAGCACGGGCGGAATCATGATTGTAGTGTATTGATCTTAGGAAATGACAGTGTTTCGCGGTATAGACCCTAACCCCAGAATTGTAGCCTTTCAAGGCTGTCGAAGAGAGCAATCAGATCGAAATATTGAAATCCTTACACCACGCGGCACCCGAATTAACCCAAAGATTCCAGAATACCTTCACGTAGCATCCCCATATAAAGCCTTAAACCCAGAACCCTGAAGAGCCCCCCAACCCTCAGCCTCATAAAGCCTCCACACCCTTGAATCGCTCCACCCTTAACCGCCTGAACCTCTTGAAGCCCCTAAACCCTAAACCCTAAACCCTAAACCCTAAACCCCCTAAACCTCTTAAAGCCCCTAAACCTCCTGAAGCTCCTAGAACCCCTAAAGACCCCAGAGCCCCTCAAAAGCCCATAAACCTCCTAAAGCCCTTGAAGCCCGGTTTAGGGTTTAGGGTTTAGGGTTTAGGGTTTAGGGTTTAGGGGCCCCTCTGAAGCCCCCAAACCCCCGAAAGCCAAACCGCGTCTGCCAGGCCTGGCGGCCCGTGCGAGCATCGAATCGCGGATGCCTCTGTGTCTCACACTTCCCCATGTGGGGAGTACAGAAAGGGCCTTTAAAATGAAAATGACAGTTTTGGTGAATACTATTCTATAATTTTACGGAGGCTGCACAAGGGGTACTTTTTGTAATTATCCCGACCCTTCCGAAGTACCCCCTGATACTTTTTTGTCCATTATACTCGAGCGCGGCCTAAGAGCCTGAAACTTATTATGACTAAACCGCAATGTTAACCTTTGAGGAGTTTTGTCGCGGAAGCACAGGTTACGCGAACGAGAAGGCCCATACTAAGAGACTCATACCACTGGGGCACAAGCTGCAACCGACCAAATGCGAATATGTACCTCGGCCTTGCCATTCCAGCCGCCCTGGGGAACACCACAGGCAAGGCCCTTATATTAGACCTAATATATAAGAACACAGGCCCAGGGCTTTGGGTTCGTAGCCTAAAGCCTAAAACCCATACTGATGAATTCATCGTAACCGACGAGGGGCTCAGGGACCTACACCCCAAAAGCACTAAGAGATCCTCTGGAGCTTTAGAGGGGCTATATTGGCTCTAAAAAAGGCTCCATAAGTGTACTTCTCAATCCCAAGCCCTCAAGCCCCTAAACCCTAAACCCTAAACCCTAAACCCTAAACCCTAAACCCTAAACCCTAAACCCTAAACCCTAAACCCTAAACCCAAACCTAGAGCCCAAAAGCCCTAAGCCTCTCCTGAATGCGAAACCCTGAATCCTGAGGCACAGGCCTAAACCGCACATAAACACCTACACCACGCTGCACCAGCCCTCTACACAGGCTATTTATTCAAACGTTTGTTTCCATTGTTTGTCCCCTCTACGCCCGCAAAAAAACCCGATTTTCGCAACAATTCAAGCCACACCACAGAATCTTACAGGAAACAATCGCACTCCAAAGCCCAACACCAAAAAAAAACAAGGTTTCTTCAGGCCCCGTTGCGCGGTGAAGTTGTCCCCGCTCTTCAAAGCGCCGTCGAAGGAGCCCTGGCTCTCTAAGCTTTGGGGCTTTTGGGGAGCTTAAGGGCCCAATATTCTTCCCTCTAAATCCGTTGAAATCCCTTTAAATCCCTCTAAATCCCTTTAAATTCACTTAAATCCGACTAAATCCTTTTAAATCCCTTTAAATCCCTTTAAATCCCTTTTAATCCCTTTTAATCCCTTTAAATCCCTTTAATTCCGTCTAAATCCGTGTAAGTCCCTCTAAATCCCTCTAAATCCCTGTAAATCCTTCTACATCCTGATAAATCCCTCTACATCCCTCTAAATCCCTTTAAATAAATCCCTCTAAATCCCTTTACATCCTTTTAAATTAATCCCTGTAAATCCTTTTAGATCCTTTTAAATCCATTTAAATCCTTCTAAATCCCTTTAAATCCCTTTAAATCCCTCTTAATCCCTTTAAAATCCTTTAATCCCTTTAAATCACTTTAAATCCTTTTAAATCCATCTAAATCCCTTTAAATCCCTTTAAATCCCTCTAAATCCTTCTAAATCTTTTAAATCCTTCTAAATCACTCTAAATCCCTCTAAATCCCTCTGAATCCATCTAAATCCCTTTAAATCCGGTTAAATCCGTCCGTCTAAAAGCTTCTAAATCCTTTTAAATCCTTCTAAATCCCACTAAATCCCTCTAAGTCCCTGTAAATCCCTTTAAATCCCTCTAAATCTCTTTAAATCCCTGTAAATCCCTTTAAATCCCTCTAAATCCCTTTAGATCCCTTTAAATCCGTCTAAATCCCTCTAAATGCCTCTAAATCCCTTTACATCCTTCTAAATCCCTTTAAATGCTTTTACATCCCTCTAAATCCCTTTATTCCTCTTGATCCCTCTAAATCCCTTTAAATCCGTGTAAATCCCTGTAAATCCGCTTAAATCCGTTTAAATCCCTTTAAATCCTTCTAAATCCCTCTAAATCCCTCGTAACCCCTCTAAATCCTTTTAAATCCCTCTAAATCCCTTTAAATCCCTTTAAATCCCTCTAAATCCCTTTAAATCCTTCTATATCCTTTTAAATCCATCTAAATCCCTTTAAATCCCGTTAAATCCTTTTAAATCCTTCTAAATCCCTGTCAATCCCTTGAAATCCTGTTAAATCCTTTTACATCCCTTTAAATCTTTTACATCCCTTTACATCCCTTTAAATCCTTCGTAATCCTTCTCGATCCCTCTAAATCCTTCCAAATCCCTTTAAATCCTTTTAAATTCTGTTAAATCCCTCTAAATCCCTTTAAATCCCTCTTAATCCCTGTAAATCCCTTTAAATCCCTAAAAATCCAAGTAAATTCCTCTTGATCCCTTTAAATCCTTGTAAATCCCTCTAAATCCCTCTAGGTCCGTTTAAATCCCTTTAAATTTCTTTAAATCCCTTTAATTCCGTCTAAATCCCTGTAAATCCCTTTAAATCCCTTTAAATCCCTCTAAATCCCTTTAGATCCTTTTAAATCCGTTTAAATCCCTCTAAATGCCTCTAAATCCCTTTACATCCTTCTAAATCCCTTTAAATGCTTTTAAACCCCTCTAAATCCCTTTAAATTCCTCTTGATCCCTCTAAATCCCTTTAAATCCCTTTAAATCCGTGTAAATCCCTGTAAATCCGTGTAAATCCGATTAAATCCCTTTAAATCCTTCTAAACCCCTCTAAATCCCTCGTAACCCCTCTAAATCCTTTTAAATCCCTCTAAATCCCTTTAAATCCCTTTAAATCCCTCTAAATCCCTCTAAATCCCTCTAAATCCCTTTAATTCCGTCTAAATCCCTGTAAATCCCTTTAAATCCTTCTACATCTGTCTAAATCCCTCTAAATCCCTCTAAATCCCTCTAAGTCCGTCTAAATCCTTCTAAATCCCTTTAAATCCCCTTAAATCCTTCTAAATCCTCTGAATCCCTCTGAATCCCTCTAAATCCCTTTAAATCCTTTTTAATCCCTCTAGATCCGTTTAAATCCATTTAAATCCTTTTAAATTCTGTTTCCCTCTAAATCCCTCTTAATCCCTGTAAATCCCTTTAAATCCCTCTAAATCCTTTTAAATCCGTCTAAATCCCTTTAGATCCCTTTAAATCCCTATAACTAACTCCCTCTAAATCCCTTTAAATCCCTTTAAATCCATTTAAATCCTTTTAAATCCCTTTAAATCCATCTAAATCCCTTTTAAACCTTCTAAATCCCTCTAAATCCGTCTAAAGGCGACAGTCGGAGCCGTGCCTGGCCCAGGGTTGCAACGCTCAGCGGATCCAACCTTGCAACTCACTGCAAAGCTGGGCTTCAGCGGCTTTTGGGGTTGTTTAGGGCGTAGGGCTGTTAGGGTTTAGGGTTCAGGGCTTCGGCTTTAGGATCTAGGATTGTTTGTTTAGGCTTTGGGGTTTAGGGGCTTAGGGTTCAGCTTCGGGCTTCAGGGCTTCTCGAATAGTGGCCAAAGGGGGATCCGATCCGTACATTTCTGTTTGCTACGGTACCTATCCAAGGTCTGTATCGGACTCCTTTCATTTGAGAAGCTTGGTGCCCTTTTTAAGGGCATCTTCATTAAAAACACTATGAAATGGATTCTGCTCTCGGGGATCTGAATTCCGCTCATTGTAATGCTCCAAGGCCGTCATACGGGTAGAGTGTAGGAATTTCGAAGTTTGGGGTTGCAGGTTAAGGATTTAAGGTTTAGAGCACCATGCTCTGTCACTGCCTTTCTGTCTGGCGTCTGGGTCGATCTATCACTTGGCTTTCAGGCTCGTGCCCTCAATAACAGAAACTCAGCCGAGCTCCATGATGGGCGAGGATCGAACCAAAGCAGAATGGGTTTCGTGCGGTTTAGGGATTAAGGTTTCGGTGGTTTTTTTAGGGGTTTAGGGTTTAGGGCGGTTCGGGCTACATCTGCTCGACGAGCCAACCGGAAGCACTCAAAACACCGAAGACCTAAGCCTTAAATAAACCCGAGACCGGCGCTTAAGCCCACGTGCTCTTACGGTTTGGGGTTGAGGGTGGTTTTGGGTGTTTCCTGGTGTTTCGGGGTGCACCAATCACAGAAATCTAGTTCCTTATGCTCCTCCAGGCTACCACGCTTTCAATCACGGGAACCTGAATATCGAAAGAGAAGAGACCCCATCGCCAACATGGAGAGTCAGCAAACGCCAATCAACAAGAACAGCCTAAGGCCCCCTAGAATCATGATAATACCGTCCCTGTTGTAAACCTTCAGCCGATCCTGATCTTGAATCAACTCGTTTTTTGGTGTGGGTCATCGAGATCGGGAACCAGATCTGCAGAAAGTCTGTCATTATCTGAGGGCTTTGGCGTCCCAGGCTAATTATGCTAACTGCTCGCAGCAGGGGGGAGGGGCCTATACAGAGCCCGTATCCCATAAATAGACAGTACACCTGAAGCTACAGTAAAGACATCTGCATATTCTCAAGAACGGTCTTACCCTAAACCCTACACCCAAAGCCCTAAACCCTAAACCCTCAAGGGGTGTTGGGCTGTTGCTGCCCAGCGGCTCTATCGGCTTGCCCCCCTCCCAGAGGGCAAAGAGCCGCCCTGAAGAGGGCGGTTCCGAGGGCTTGGCTTTTAGTTTTTAGGGTTTAGGGATTTGGCTGAAGGCTTGTTTTTGTTGAAGGCCGTTTCCGTCGCGCCGAGAAACTCCATAGTTGAGGGTTCAGGGCTCAGGGCTTAGGGCTTCGAGTCTGGAGGGACAGGTTGATGCCTTCGGCCTTCACAGAGTTTAGTTCTTTCGGGTACCCAGAGACTCCAAGACCCCTTAATTAAAGAAGATACCTTAAATCATATTAGGAACCCTACGATAATTTAAGGTCTATTCCAAAACCCTAAACCGTAAACCCTAAACCCTAAACCCTTAAGTATATTCCGTAATTAAGGGGTATTGGAGTCTCTGGGGGTAGGTGGAAACTTCGGGCCTTGGCGATTTTGGAAGTGAGGGCTTGGTAGGCTGTTGGTTTAGGGTTAACTACGGGTTTAGGGTTTAGGGTTTAGGGTTGTTGATGGTATGAATCCTGCATTACCTTAAGGACCCTAAACTATGGGAAGTATGGTGTACTGCTTATTATAGGTAATGCAGGATTCATACCATCAACCGTACGGTTAAGGAGCATCGACTGTTTTGTGTTAGTGTTCTGGGAACCACCCCATCTCGGCTCCGGGATTGTGGGGACAGGGTTGTAAGTTTGCCGAACGCTGCCTTCTCAGATACCACCTGCAGCAAACCCCGAAAATTCTCCAACTCCCAACCTTCAAAAAGCCCTAAACCCAGAATACAAAACCCAAAAAGCCGTTAACCTGATGATCCTTTTAAACAAAGCTCCTTAACCCTAAACCCTAAACCCTAAACCCTGAACCCACGAAATCGCTCGGGCCTGCCCAGTGCATGACGTTCGTGTTGGCCAGGTTCTTCACGCGCATGTCGAAGGCCTCAGCTGAGTTCGCTTGAGGGTTTAGGGCCGTTTAGGGTTTAGGGTTTAGGGTTTAGGGTTTAGGGAAGCTAGAGGGGGGAGTTTAGGGCATATAGGGCTTCTATAAGGCTTCTATACCTTCTATAAGGCTCCTATAACGGTAACTACCCACCTGAAAATGTCCTGGATTTAGGGCCGTTTAGGGTTTAGGGCTGAGGGCTTCGAGTTTAGGGTTAGGGGCTAAAGGTTTTCTCTTTGAAGAACCTAATCGAACCTCACTGGCGTAGGATTGTAGAAAGCAGACTAGCTGTTACGATGTTCTGCGGAATTTAACTGAAATCACCACTGCATCATAAATACTATGCCCTCCTTACTATGGTGGTTGAAGCTCAAAGGATTTGCAGAGACCACGATGAATCTACGAAAGCCGAGCCCTGAATCTGTGCACATGTAACCCTCAACCCTCACAGCACTGAACCATAAACCCTGAGCGCCGAACCCCAAACCCTAAACTCTAAACTCTAAACCCTAAACCTCTACACCCTAAACCCTGAACCTCTACCCTCTAAACCTAAACCATGGGCTTTGGGTCAGCGTCTTTATTTTCGAGAAATCTCGAGGGTCCGATGCTGAAGCTCCCGGCGTTTGCCAGCCAGCCGCCACTCTTCGGGGAGAATTGGCCGCGATACAGCCTTTAGGCTTCTAGGGTTTAGGGTTTAGGGTTTAGGGTTTAGGGTTCAGGGTTCAGGGTTCAGGGTTCAGGGTTCAGGGTTTAGGGTTTAGGGTTCAGGGTTCAGGGTCCAGGGTTCAGCGTTGTTTGCATTTTAAGGGCTCTTTTCCGCCTCGGGTTTAAAGCCCTCAAGATTTAGGGTGCTTTTTAAGGTTTAAATCAGCACTGGGTTTTGTGGTTGCGGAGCTGTAAGGCTTCGTACTTCAGATTTGGGTGTCTCGGTGTTCGGGCCCGCGGCCCTTAAGCCACAGCTGAGCAACATATACTTGCTAAACCCTAAACCCTTACTCACTTAAACCCCCTGCAACCCTACACGTTATGGTTTCAATGTCGGGGTTATTACACAGAGCGAACAAATGGCGTCTTGGTCTGTTTAGCGTTTCGGCTGTAGACAACAAGAACTTGGCATGTGTTATACTATCAGCCTCATGTACACCGAAATCCGCGTTAAAAGCTCTCGTAAAATTAACTTAACAACTTCAAAATCTACCGTCAGCACGGTGTGCTGTGGGGCTTCGGGCTTCGGGTGCGTTTGGGATTAGGGGCTGTTTGCCATATCGCACTCCATCTGAGAAGGTTCAGGAATCGAGATTTGGGGTTGAAGGATTAAGGCTCGGGGGCATGTTTAACCCTAAACCCTAAACCCTAAACCCTAAATTAGGGTCGCAGGTCCCAGGGTTCAGGGATGAGGGCTAGGGTTCCTTGCTTTACTGTTGAAGATACGGGGTCGAAGTTTCCGACTAAACCGGATCTTCATTCACTAAACCCGGGGTTTAGGGTTTAGGGCTTAGGGTCTAAACCCTCATCCCTAAACCCTAAACCCTAAACCCTAAACCCTAATCCCCCAATCCCTAAACCCTAAATCCCAAGAAGCTTGGCCCGGTGCATTTTCTGCGCCTCGAGTTCTTCCACGAAGCCGGGGGTTCGGACAAATCGGTTCCTGCAGGTTTGGGGCCAGGGCCACCCTAAACCCCAAAACCTCCAAAACCCCTTAATTAAGGAATATACCGTAAACCATATTAGGGATCCTACTATAATTTAAGGTATATTCCTTAAGTAAGGGGTATTGGAGTCTCTGGGAACCCCGAACCTCCAAAGCCCTAAACCCTAAACGCCTCAACCCTAAACCCTCCACTGAACCCTAAACGCAAACCTACGAAGGCTAGAGAGCCAGCGATCTCCTTCGGTAATGTAGGAAGCTGATTGAGAAGCCCTGTGTCTTTGGCGAGGGTTCTTTATATGAATCCTCGTAATATTTCGGTGTTATATGGCCAGGGTTTCTTAATCAGGTTCCCAGGGACTCCAACACCCCTTAATTAAGGAATATACCTAAAATTATAGTAGGATCCCTAATATGATTTAAGGTATATTCCTTAATTAAGGGGTATTGGAGTCTTACGGTTTCCCTTCATTAGAGAAGTGGCCATGAGAGCTGCTTCGGCAGGGCAGGGCAGGGCAGGTTCGGCTGTTGAATGAACTGTTGGGATGACATTAAAGGCCTTGCTCTGGACTCCTTTGGGGATTGAGATTACTGCTCGAATGGAGACTTGAAGACGGGAACTTAGATTTTGATGCCCAGGGCTTGCAGAACTACCGCAGAGAACGAGCAAACTCAGCTTCTACAACATGACCAGAGGTCTTCGGGAAGACATCGCGAGCCCCCAAACCCTAAAGCCAGCGAACCCTAAACCCCTATAAACCTTAAAACGTCTTAAAACCCTAAACCCGAAACCCCGAAACCCCGAAACCCTAAACCCCTTAAAGCGCCAGTGAGCCCAAGACCACCTGAGCCCCGTTTGTGGAAGGCGGGATCTCCTGAAGTGGACGTGGCCCTGCCCATCGAAGGTGACTGCGGCAACCTCAAGCTGGAGGGGTTTAGGGTTTAGGGTTTAGGGTTTAGGGTTTAGGGTTTAGGGTTTAGGGTTTAGGGTTCAGGGTTTAGGGTTTAGGGTTTAGGGTATCTAATTTCCGCAGCTCAGGATCGAGCAGTTTTATAGTAAAGTTACAGTCACGACTTAGCCGTAACACCCACCCACCCTAGAATCCCATAACATTGGAAAATATACATACAGTTATTTCGTTCACATAAATGACTTCCATTCACACTTAGCAGTTAGATTTTATTCACCCTTAACCCAGGAAGTTTAAACCCAGGTGCCCAAATGGTTTATGGCAAACCTTTCGTGGGTTATGACCAAACGAATTATTGGCCATGGCCCATAAAGACAAATTTGCCATAAACTATGGTTTATGGCAAATGCTTCGTGGTGTGTGGCCAAACTTCGTTTGGCCATAAACCACGGAGGATGTCAAATCCTTCCTGGCTCATGGCCAAAATTCGTCTGGCCATGGTTTATTGGCCAAAACCATGGTTTATGGCCAGTCCTTCGTGGCTTATGACCAAAATTCGTTTGGCCATAAGCCACGAATCATTGGCCATGAACTGCGAATTATTGGCCATGGACCACGAATACTTGGCCATGGACCACGAACTAGTGGCCATGTACCACGAATTATTGGCCATACACCACGAAGGCAAATTGGCCGTAAACCATGGTTGGTTTATGGCCAAGATTCGTGGTTTATGGCCAGTTGGCCATGAACCACGAATTTCGGCCATGGACCACGAATCATTGGCCATGGACCACCAATTATTGGCAATAGAGCACGAAGTCATTAAAGTTTAGACTATCATATGATGCAGAGGTTAAGGTTTAGGGTTTAGGGGCTAGGGGTTTAGGGTCTCGCGTTCAGGTGTGGGGGTTTTGGATAGATTTTAAAACATAATTTCAGAAACCATGGCCCTTGCAAAGGCCCCCTAAACCCTAAACCCTAAACCCAATTATGGTTCAACTAAGGCTCCCAAGCAAGAGCCCCGCAAAATCTTCGTCGCTACTCGGAGGTGGAGTTCACAGTAGGGGAGCCGGAGTCATAAGGCCAAAGTTTCGGGGGTTTTAGGGTTTAGGGTTTAGGGTTTTGGGCTTTGGGTTCAGGGTTCCGGGTTTGGGGTCTGGGATTCGTACCCGACTCGGAATCTTTCATTAATACTCGGAAAAATTCAGAAGAAGAACACTACCTATACCAATAGCAAGTAGGATGCAAACACTGCCGGTGACATTAGATAGTACTAGTAAATGCAAAAATACAGGACATGCTGTTAAGACTGTGCTCCGCTAGGTAGTGCTTCCGATTTCCCCGTGGTGATGCCTTCCGAACCAAATCAGCCTGCCAGAGTTCGGAACTTCCTGTTCTCGTTTAGAAGAGCTTGTTGAGCTTAGCTTCGGGTCTCATCTGTCGTGAACCTCCCAATTACCTCATGCCCCCAATCCTTTCTGATCTATAATTTCAAACTCAATGAACTCACTTGGGAGTGTCCGAAAATTGAGGTACCCTATTTTAAAGTCCTTATAATAAGGATCCTACTATTTAGGGTACTATATTAGGGTCCCCTATTTTCTGAAACCCCCATTTCAAACTCAATGAACTCACTTCAGGCTGCGGCCATGCCGTCCCCGTCGAAGGGGTGCTTAATCTGGTCCTTCCCCACCTGTCGGAGGAGCGCTTCTTCACTGATTCAAAGAAAGGCCTCGGATGTGAACCTTACAGCTTAAGGCTGGAGGTTACGGGTTGGTTTAGGGTTTAGGGTTTAGGGTTTAGGGTTTAGGGTTTAGGGTTTAGGGTTTAGGGTTTGGGGTTTAGGGTATAGGAGGGTATAGGGATTGGCAGGTTGGGACAAACCTTGACAACAGACCTGAACAACCCTGGACCCAAAATTTCTAGACTCGACACCCTAAGCTTGGCCCTAAACCACAACATAGTAAAACCCTAACCCCAAACCGTAAGGCCCAAAACCACAACATAACAAAACCCTAACCCCAAACCCTAAACCCGAAGGCCCAAAACCTGAACCAGAAGGCCCCCGAACCCAGAAGGCCCCCCTCAGCTTCAGTGTCACACCTTGAGCTTGGCGGGGCCGTTGCGGTAGTACGTGCCTCGCAGCCCCTTGGGCAAGTCCTGCTGGTACGGGTGCTTTGAGGTTAGAGGGGTTGGGGTTCGGGGGGTTTAGGGTTTGGGGTTTAGGGTTTAGGGTTGAGGGTTGGGGGGCTTTCGGGTTTAGGGTTTAGGTTGGGGTTCAGGGATGAGGGTTCGGGGGGGTTCGGTGCAGGAATGTGGATGTTTGAGTCGGGCAGCTTCTGGGTGACACTGGCTGCTGGCAGTACTGCGACGAGGTGCTCTCCTTGCAACTGCTACTGCCGGAAGACTAGGATTGCCAACACTGCCCCGGCTACCAGAACACCCGCCTTGCTCGCACTAAACCCTAAACCCTAAACCCGAAAAAACCCTAAACCCCAAACCCCTAAAACCCTAAACCCTAAACCCGAAATGCCCGCCGACTACCATAGAAGCCACCTCCAAAACACCCCAAACCTGAAACCCCCTAAACCCTGAACCGCAACCGTAAAAGCCCCAAACCCCTAAGACGCCAAAGCCCCGAAATCCGAAGGCCCTCAAACCCTAACACCCTAAACCCCCTAAACCCTAAACCCTAAACCCTAAACCTAGACCCTAAACCCTAAGCCCTCAAACCCTAAACATTTTAAAGCAAGGCCAACCTCCGAATGAAAGGTGAAGCATTCTTCGCTGCTCGCCTTGTGTCTCACGCTTCTTATCTGGATGTTGGGGTACTTGGGAGTTAGCTTTAAGGCTTCAGATGCGAGGGTTTGTGGTTTAGGGCCTGGGGATTTCAGGGTTTAGGGTTAGGGTTTAGGGTTTAGGGTTTAGGGTTTAGGGTTTAGGGTTTAGGGTTTAGGGTTTAGGGTTTAGGGTTTAGGGTCTTTAGTGCCCACATGTGCGGGGGGTTGAACTGCCCCGCGGCAGATAAAACTTCTCTAAACCCTTCCATCCTGGGCAAAAACCGGGACTTCTGCTGAGAAACGTCTGTAACTGGATTGTAGTTTTGGGACCTCAAGAAAGTACTTATGAATAGGTGCCTCTATAGGAGCGATAAAAGGAAATGAAAAAGTTTCCCAAAGTGCCTCCTAGGTAATCAAGGCTTTGTGCCACGAATGACGACGCAGCGAGGTCACGCCTTGGTTCCTGAGACTGCCGAGCCTCTCTCGATATGGCTACCGTTGAGGATAGTAGGGTTTAGGGTTTTGGGGTCTTTTATAGTATAATTATAAAAAAACCCCAAAATAATATAGGTACTGTTGATGATATAAATCCTGCATTACCTTAAGGACCCTGAGCTAGGGAAATTGTGGCATATTCCTTATCATGGGGAATGTAGGATTTAGTCAAACCCTAAACCCTAAACCCTAAACCCTAAACCCTAAACCTATAGTCAGGATGGAGTCGAGGATTATCGGGGGCTGTTGGGGTAAGACACTGGGCAGGTTCTGACCCTTAGCATGTCCACAGGACCTCCGTCAAGGCTTCTGAAAGCCTCTACCAAGACTCCTTAACTAAGGAATATACCATAAATCCTAATATCAAGGCCCCTAAAATTTACGGTATATTCCTTAATTAAGGGGTATTGTGTTCTCTGCTTTCTGAAAATCTTTCTACCCAGACCAAGCATACACGCGATGAAGCTAAACCTAAACCCTAAACCCTAAACCCTAAACCCTAAACCCTAAACCCTAAACCCTAAACCCTAAACCCTAAACTCCTTTTTCAGCCCCTAGTCAAATCCTCCTCTCCTTTGGCTCCCAGCACGAAAGAAACCCCGTTAAAAAACTCGGGGCTCCCTTCACTCCGCTTAGGGAGTCACGGTTTAGAGTTTAGGGTTTGGGGTTTAGGGTTTAGGGTTTGGGGTTTAGGGTTTGGGGTTTAGGGTTTAGGGTTTGGGGTTTAGGGTTTGGGGTTTAGGGTTTGGGGCTCCCTTCAATCCGCTTCGGGTTCAGGGTTTCGGGGGTCCGACACGCACTTTCCAAACCGCAGCTGAGTCCCGGGCAGACTCGTAGCCCCGAGCATAGGCCTACGTCGCGTTCGGGCTTTCGACCGCGGGGAACTTCGGAGGTCTGCCAAAAGATCGGCCACATTGATCTTTCACATGACTAGTTTTCGTGAAACGTGCAGGAAGTCGGATTGCCGGATGTAGACGTTCTGTTCACTGTGCTCATGAGGAATTCGGAGATTGGGAAGCTCACTCGGTGAAGAGTGGATCACAGACAAGTGCGGTGCCAAGGGTTTAGCCCTGTGAAATCAATGATGCCAAACACAAACCTATATAGGACATTCCATGAAGGCCGCGTATGCATCCAGAAGGCGCGGAGCTAAAAGCAGTTAGCCATCCTTCAACTCTAAGCCACTGAAGCCTGAACCCTAAATCGACCCTGCTCCCACCTCCACAAACCCAAAACCCAAAAAAAAAACACCCAACCAGAAGCTTTCAACCCGAAACCCTAAACCCCTCAACTCCTGAACCTCTAAACCCCTAAATCCCTCAAACCCCTCAACTCCTAAACCCTAAACCCTAAACTGCTAAACTCCTAAACCCAAAATTCCTCAACTCCTGAACCCCTCTACCGCCAACCTCCAGGTCTGCTCTGCGCTGGCTCTGCACCTCGGCTCTCTCCTGACAGTTTGGGCTTCAGAGCTTAGAGCCTGGGGTTCAGGCTTAAGGGGTTTGGGTTTGGGGTTTAGGGTTTGGGGTTTAGGGCTTTTGTCAGTGCCATGCGCGCATGTACGTTGCGCGCTTTGGCGCCTGCTCTGCCGGGTCTCGCAGGTTGTTGAGGAGCTTGCCGAGTATTACATACTGTTCGTTTTGCCCATAAAGCTGCTTAGTAACTACGAGCGGTGTGGTCCCCTATCCAGGTTTCTGGGAAGTGCCGTTGGGAGG
>CAJNDV010022603.1:48326-62830 GCA_905221635.1 Symbiodinium sp. CCMP2456
AGCACTGGGCTTGTACCCAAAGTCGCTGGAGTCAACTCTGAAGCTTCCAACGCGGTCTTCCCCAGAGACTCCAGTACCCCTTCATTAAGGAATATACCTTAAATCATATTAGGGATCCTACTATAATTTCAAGTATATTCCTTAATTAAAGGGTATTGGAGTCTGGGTCCGCATGGGTTCGAAGTTCAGCTTCGTGGCTTCAGATCTCAGCTTCATTGATTGGGGCTTCGAGTGGAAGTCAGGTCTTCAGGAATATTCGGGTGGCTGTCAAAATTATGGTCCCTTTTTGGGTCCTTATTATAACACGGCGCCTGTTGTTTAGGGTAGCCCAAAAAGGGACCCTAATTTTGACAACTACCCTAATATGGAGTCGACGGGGTTCATGGTTTGGGGCTCAGTGCCTTGAACAAGATATGGACGGTGAGGATCAAGCCCTAAACCCTAAACCCTAAACCCTAAACCCTAAACCCTAAGCCCTAAACCCTAAACCCTAAACCCTAAGCCCTAAACCTAAACCCTAAACCCTAAATAAGCTGTGCTGCAGTACTGAACCAGGCCCATAAGGCAGTTCCTAAGCCCGTAGCAAGCCCTTAAGTCCCACACAATATCGCGCCTAAACTCCTAAACCATAACACCGAAACCCCGCCTGAAAATCCTAGGGTTTAGGCTTTAGGGTTTAGGGTTTAGGGTTTAGGGTTTAGAGTTTAGAGCCCTAAGTCTGAGCTAAACCCTCCAAACCTCTTTCTGGCTCTTCACCGTGCCCGGGCGACTGTACGCGAGCGGAGCCTGGCAGACAAGCAAGTAAGCAAAAACAACGACACGAATAACGAAGATAATGGTCGTTGAATCAGGCTTCGTGGTAACAGCATGAGCAGTTGTAAGAGTTGCAATAGTATGGCTGCAAAGAGGTGTTGTTGCAATCTTCTGTGGGTTCGAACTTCTGGTCTCGGGTCTCCTGTTTGAGATTTAGGGTATCCGAGTTCCGGGTTCAAGGTTCACGGGTTCAAGGCGCAGAACTGACTTCCCTCCCTGAAACCTTGAAGCGAGACATTCGTATTCCAAATACCGCAATAGCACTGGCCCTTACTGGTAGCACCAACCACCGCTTCAACTCGACGTACGAGTCCTCGCATCGCCTTTCCGGTTCAAACGGCACACACCGGAAACATCAACGAATGCAACAGTATGGCTAATAATATGCAAATAATGGTAGGAATATTGACCAGAGTCTGCATCGTCGTCGCCAGTGTTCGCCGGTCTTATGATAATCACAACCATAATCCTACTCACAATCGTAGCCATCAAAATCATGACCGTCAAGGTCGCCATCATCATCAGCATCATCATCATCATCATCATCATCATCAAAGTCGTCATCATCGTCATCCTCACCGTCAGCAGCAGCATCATAACAAGCATCATCAACATCGCCTTCATTATCACACCTGTTCCTACTGCTGGCCCTGGGTGAAGCCATGACAGGATGCTCTTGCATAGGGTTTAGGGTTTAGGGTTTAGGGTTTAGGGTTTAGGGTTTAGGGTTTAGGGCTTAGGGTTTAGGGTTTAGGGTTGAGGTTTTAGGGGGGGCACCTTTGGAGGATTCGAGACGGCCGGAAGGCCAGCGCTCAGAGCAATAGCCATGGCATCCAATGCCTAAGAGTTGCGATACGAGCAAACCCTAAACCCTAAACCCTAAACCCTAAGAGTTGCGATACGAGCGACTGGCGGCGTCACATGCGTCACATCATGGAAAATGTGGGTGTTCACACCTTATATCTGGAACACATGTCAATGACTGGACTGGACTTAGGACACTGTGGGCTTGAACCTAATGGTTTCAGAGCGTGGTTCTAAAAAATGAAAACATCTCTACTACTCCAACCATTCTTTTGAACATTGTAGCCGAAAAGCTGCGTGGACAGCTGTGCAAGAACAAGCTGCTCAAAATTGAAAGAACTGCAAAATTCAATGAAACTACAGCCGTCCAAGTGTAAAAGACAGAAGCTTTACCAAAAACACGAGAACCAAAAAAGAAAGGAAAATGGCAATCCTTTCGGCGTGCAAACGATCTTTACGAGGTCTGTAACGAGCATCTAAACACACTTAAGCGCCTTGCAAAAGCAGTGTCCTGAGTCGTGGAAGTGGAAACGCTTATCACGTTCAAAGCAAGCCAAGCATCATTCCCAGCATCAAGCAAAAAGGTGGCGAGAACCCTGGTTTCGCCGTCAGTTGCCTCACAATACTGGCAGTCAACCTGAAGCACAGAGGACAAAACACAACAGTCTGCGAATGCCGCAACCAGGTACATGCAGAGGAATTGGGGGGAAAGAGCATGTCCACCGCAAGACAAACGATGTCTTGCAATCGTGAAACCATGTCTCGGCCGTTCCGAGATGGTTCGGGATGACCTGCTCAAGAGAAAGGCCTTTGTATGCCGGAACTGCATTTCGTGTGGCACTCTCCGAAGCTCTACCTGATCTTCAGCACTGGTCAAGACCGCATGCGGAACAAGCATGGAGCACTTTTGCTTGCTATGCCGAAGTCTCAGAGGTGTACTTGGATGCCAACTCGACTGGAGTCTGCCGATCTACTGAGTGCTGGTCTTCGACTGTTGACCGTCAGACTATGTTCAGAAACCTAACTGTACACTTGCTTGTTTGTGGACTGGCTGTAACCACATCTCCATCTCTGCAACCGCACAGAACTTGGACTGCACCTCCTTAAGCAAAAGAATGCACCATGGAGATCACAACAGTGAACATGACATTGCACCCTAACCCCTGAAACACTACACCCTGAAATATCCCAACCACAATCAGCGGGATCCGAAACCTGACATCCAGCCAAAGTAGGCCTCAAACCGTGCTCTCAATACCGAAACACCACGAACCCCAAGTCCCAAAATTGGAGCTTCAGAAGTGAAGGGTTTGTTCTCAGGTGTCCTTATAACCTATAACATCACCAAAAACCTTTCCAGCGAATCACAGCCGGCATCGCAAGAAACTGACAAACCTTCGTGGTTTGGGTTCAGGGGATTTGGGTCTAGGGTTTCGGCTTCGGGCTTATGTTGTCAATCTGAAGAGCACTCCGGCCAGGTGTTGCTGCACAGCGCACAGCGGAGAGTGCCTTGGCTTGGAATTCAGACGATCCTTCGTTCAGGGTTTGGGGTTTTCGGGTTTAGGGTTTAGGGGGTTTCCTCAATGCCCAGAGTCTCAGACGCAAGCTTATGAACGGACACAGTGTTCAAGTATTCAACCATATTCCTCTTCCCGCACATTGTACGAAACCCAAAACCCTAAACCCTAAACTCTTGAACCCCAAACCCTCAAACCATCGGTACGGACAAAGACGGCGATCTGGGCTTCCAGGGTCTATGAGCTGCCCCACCTCTAAACCTCGTCGAAGACGGCAGACCCTGACCAAAAAAAGCTGAACATTGCATAGTTTTTGGGTTTGAAGCTTTGCGATACAGTGTTCAGCATGTGGGATACAGATACATGCTTTGGGCCGTATGCTTAGCCCCTGCACATCTCTGACCGAAGTACTCACATGCAGGCTGTATCTTTGCGGTTGGGGTCCTCATTCAACACGCGGGATTGGGAGCTGCAGCTTCGATGGACTTTGGACGTCACACGCGATGCCTAAAAATCCGCGTTATTATTATCACTTTCAGAAAAGTGCGATTTAAGAACCGTCTTTTGAGGGCCTCTTCTGATTACGACTACTGAAGAAAGAGGCCAGACGGCAGATGGGGCCTGCCAACGTCAACTCCATCTCGGCCCGTGGCTTTCAGCGATGGGGTTCGGGGTTTAGGGTTTAGGGTTTAGGGTCTAGGGTCTAGGGTTTAGGGTTTAGGGTCTAGGGTTTGGGGTTTAGGGTTTAGGGTTTCGGGATGCAAGCGATCTACAGGGATCAACCTGAAGCTGGGAATGAGGCATTGCAAAGAGGCTCAACCATCCTGAAACCATGCACTGCCAAAGTGACCCCGCTTGATCCAAGGTCTGGCAACGACCTGCGAAAACGGGCCTCAAACATCCACAAGTGACATTACATGCGGTATCTGCGCCAGGCACTATATAGGATATTGTCAAACGCATGAGGCATCATGAGGTATCTTAAAGCAACATGGAATATTGCGAGGACACCTAGCCACTCCCTGGTAGCACGATGCTTCGTGCAAATAAAAGCCATACCGCAAGAAACCAAATCATTACACTCGAGATGAAACGCAGCAACCAAGTATATTCCAACACTCTCTACAGTAGTACTCTCCAGACAGGTTATGTCCTGCAAGAATGCAGCAACTTTTTCGTCTGCGTTTCCGTGAAGCTGGCACACAATGGCTGAATGTGGCTAAGAGCCTAGTGTCCCTTTCCCTTCCAAGACCCCTAGACCCCCATGCTTCCTACGGCAGACTTCCAGCTTCGGCACAGAAGGTGCCCTTGGCGCTCGGTGCCCTTGAGCCTCAGACAATCCGCGACCTGGCACGAGGCGCCCGAAATGCCAAAGCAGAGCCAGCGATGAGGGTGGTGTCGGAGGCCTTCCGATATCGGCAACAAGTGTGCAGCGCGACAGCAGCGGGAGAAGAACTGCGTCCGGCCGCACTCCGACAGTGAGGGCCGTTGACAAAGCGCCGGCTTGAGAACTACAGATCTTGGCAGCTGAACATGTGCCCAATGCTTACATTCCTGCCCAAAGCGATGATGTGATGAGAGCTGAAAGTCTTGGGTCCCCACAGCTGCAGGCAGGGGCGTTGCAATTTCCGGCACCCGGTTGGCCACTTGGTTCTGCAGAAACACGACGGGTGCTCTCGGCTTCAAGCGTGGCTGGTCCTGCCAGTAGCCCAGGATCCTCCGTGGCAAGGGGAGCGCAACGTTCGGACTGTCCCGCATAGGGGAAGCACGCCACCTGCTCGTCCTCATGCCTTTCGGGACTTGGAAGCAAGAATAAAGGCCAGCACGTCCTCCAAAAGTCCGGAAGTTTGGTTACAACGCAAACCCACGTTGATCCTTAGTTTCAAGAGCCAGGCAAAAAGCTAAGGCAACTTAGCGGCGGACTCGAAAACCTCAAGGTTGCTCCAGAGTGCATCGGGATCCGCCAGGTGCGCTGAAGGCTGTCAGCGGCGACTGGACAAACGAGGCCGGCCATAGGTTCCACAGCGGAGCGACTCACTTGATGAACATGCGATTCAGCCTCAACCTATGCGCGGCTCAGTTCGTCCTTGCCGGTCGGGTCATGGGAACTGAATGAACCGCAGATTCTCGACACCACCCCTAAGCAAAACACTGGGTATTGCAGAATTATGTTGGGTCAACGACCACGGGTCCAGTGGTCAAACGTGAAGCCTTAGTTGGGTGAGGTGCAGGCCCTGGGGCAGCGAAGCTGGGCAGCTACGAGAACCCTTGCCAAGTGCGCTTGCCCCCTGGGACAGCAAAGGTCTGGCTTCCAGCTCGTAGGTGCATCGATTTGGCTGAGATGTCCGGGAAACCCTCCATCCCAACCTCACGACACTCCGGTCTCCGGTTTGCCCAGGCCTCGCTGCCGCTGCCCTGTGACGCTGCCGAACTTCGCGGCGAATCGTCGACGTGGAGCTGGTAGGACTGTGTTCAAAGTTCAGCCCACTGAGGTGTCCGACGTGTCGCAGCATTGAAGAGCTTCTGCCCTAAACCCTAAACCCTAAACCCTAAACCCCTGTCTCGATCCGAGATGTCTTGAAGCTGCTGGGTCTCGGAGCTGCTGGCCAAAGCTGGTCCCTGAACCCCAGGTCCCAAAGCCATGGGGGCGCAGGATGGCAAAGTAAGTGGCACAGGCTCGGTAGACAACGGAACCCCACAGAAACAGCGATTACCCCCTCTGAGGCGGGTTTCCACATGTCCAACAGCTCGAGTTTAGCTCTGGGTCATTTCAGATTCGGAAGGATGGTCAAGGGACATTGAGAGGTGCACGTTGAGGAAGGGCGCTGTCGGCCAACATGATGCCAGGCCATGATACACAAATTCTGTTTGCAGCATTCTGTGGGTTGATTACGAATCAATGATGCTACCATCTGTCAAACATCTCTGCCCTCCATCACACGAGTAAAACCACCTATCCGCTGGGGTCACAACTGTCTCTTCTAGGGGATCCCATCTGCAGATGGGATCCCCTAGAAGCTACAACCCTAAACAAGGCATTCCGTGGGACCATCTTCCGAAAGCCGTGCCGACAATGCTCTCGCAAAGCAGTGCTGAAGGCAAGCCGGGAGTCCTGGAGCACGGCCCCCAGAAGTGTGGATTGCATTCATCTCAGGCCTACAGTTTAGAGTTTAGGGTGTAGGGTTAAGGCTTCAGGGTCTAAAGTTTAGCTTAGGGCCTACAGTTTAGAGTTAGGTTGTAGGGTTAAAGGTTTGGGGTGTACTCGAAAATGATATAAGTGAGAAGGCCTCGAGCCTAAAATCCCCGCCCTCTGAGCCTTCCGGAGGAACGCCCCCGGGCCAGAATTCCAAGCAGACGCTCCTAGACTCATAGCCCCGAATCGAACCTGTCTAACAACCCTCTGAGGCATAATTAAGCTCGATGTAGGGGATCAGACTTCGAGCCTAGATCCAGAAGGCCATGCAAACACTCTTGAGCCCGGCCCAACCCTTTGTTTTACATTCCTCTCAGGCATAGTCAAGCTGGCCGTAGGCGATCAGACTTCGAGCGGAGCTTATAACCTTCGGGCAGCTGCTTGCCGGCGCCTGCGCTTCCTGGAGAAAGCTGGCATCAGACTCCGGGCTCTGCAGACAGCGAAAGGAGCCCGGCTTCCCAAAGCGTGCTTGCGGTTCACAGTTGCCTCAGGTCTTGCACTTGCCATGTTGTCGCAATTGAGTGCTCGCTACAGCTCTTGCTGCCTCGTGAACACCTGGCAGGTTTGTTCATGTGCCGGTCTCGCATTAAGGTTGGCACTCAATCTCCTCTTTCTGCCACCGCTTGAAATGCTCACGACGCTCCGTGTAGTGTGGTTACTGTCGTCTGGTGCTCACACCACCTCGGGATGTTTGTACATAGTCTGCTGTGTACGGCCTGCTGTTAGTTTGCCAGCTCCTTTGTACCTGTGCACTACGCTCCTGCAGGAGACCAGGTTGCCTTGTTTGGAAACCCTTTCTGGACCGCTGGGCTTGTCATGACGTTCAACCTGAAACCGAGGATTTCAGAGGTTTTGCTACGCGCTCGCGATTTCAACCGGCTTCTGGCGGCCACAGCATCGAGACTGCACACAGCTTGCAGGTTCCTGCAACGTCTTGACACGGAAGAACAGGGTTTAGGGTTTAGGGTTTAGGGTTTTGGGTTTAGGGTTTAGGGTTTAGGGTTTAGGGTTTAGGGGTTCTACCTCGGAGCCGGCACTTTGCCCGTATTAGTCCCGCACGCAGCCATGCTCAGAGTCGGAGAGCGCCCTCGGACCGAGATCAAGGGCAGCTTGCCTGGCACGATGCACGCCTTGCCGGCACTGGGGCAGCAAATGCAAAAGCTGCAAGAGGCAGCGAGGATGGACAAGGTCCATCGAGAGCTGGACTCGCGAGGAGCCTAATGAGAAAGGAAACAGGACGCGAGGCGGTTTCGACGCATCTGCAAAAGCGGAGCTTCCATGTTTTATCAAGGCGCCTTCTCTTCCAGTGGTTTCCACATGGAGGCTCGGTGTTTTTGTTGGTTCACCATGGCGGACCCTGCGACCGACTGGTTTACGAGAAACCCACCGGTCGCTGAAGGGGAGCTCGGTTTTTGCACCGCCCTGTTACAGCCGGCCACAGACATGGCATTTCCATGAGCATACGGGCAGCCGCCGTGGCTTTCTCTGCTGAGCTTCAATAACCATAACCATACCTCCCACCGCAGAACGGAGACCCCTCATGTTCTGCTTCTCCTGTGTGATCCGGATCGTTCATCATCCTCGTCACCACACATGACGTTTAACTGGCTTCGGCCACTGCGTGCCTTAGCGGAAGTGCAACTGACAGACTTCCCCTAAACCCTAAACCCTAAACCCTAAACCCTAAACCCTTTCTTCGAGAGTTACCTTCCGTCCGGAAAGTTGCAGCGCTCGGCCCCGAGGCCGACTCAGGAGCCAGGGCAAATCTTTAAGAGTCTTAGGGTTTAGGGTTTAGGGTTTAGGGTTTAGGGTTTAGGGTTTAGGGTTTAGGGTTTAGGGTTTAGGGTTTAGGGTGTAGGGTTTGGGAGGCGCAGCAGGTGACACAGGCCCTCATACAGCGACCAGCGGCCGCATGTCCAGGTTCCGTCTTGCTGCTCCCTTTTTGGATGCCACGCGGCGTGGCCGACATCTGCCGCCAAAAACAAATCCGAAGCTCACATGGAAACTCCAGGATGTGCGTAAAACAGCCGTCATCCGCCCCACACCCCGTGGCACCACATCGCAAGGACAGGCAGACGAAACACAAGTACAAGGCACAGACGTAGGTGCAGACAGAGAGTTGCCTCAGGTACCCAAGCACAGGCCGGCAGGTGCGACAGCACTCGACGTGGCGAGAAGAGGCCGAAGAGCTCAGCTGCTTTCTGCGATGGAGGCACGAGAGCCCACTATGTCCAAGCTGCCCTCCACGCAGCTCGGACAAGCGCAGCATCCAAGCCGCTGAGATCCCAGTGGTCACTTCGCAGAAAGCTTCACCTGCTGCTGAGACTACCGACCTCCGACGGTTACATGGTGGAGTCTGAGGTGCAAGCCCAAAGCCCCATGTTCAACCCTAAACGTCCCTCAACCGCGCATCTTCAAGGCCTCGCACCACCGACGGCTTCCTGGTGGTTCTGTCCTTGTGGACGTGGACAGCCGTAGGCCCACAGCCGGACCGCCGAGGACATGCTAAGCATCGCTGACCAAACATGCGCCGATGGTCGACGTGACGTAGGGGGTTTAGGGTTTAGGGTTTCCGAAATCGGAACCTCTCTGTATCGACGGCTTGGAAATTGGAAGATCTTGAGCACTGCAGGTCCCAAGCCCACGACCTGGCCTCAGCTAACCTACTCCCTCCGGCAGTTAGACAGCGCCGAAGGCGTGCCCGATGCCTACTTTAGTAAGCTTCGAAGAGCGAAAAGACCAAGAGATCTGGAGTCCAAGACCCCCGAGTCTGCCCAAAACCGGACGAGAAGCAAGCAACAGCAGACATCAAAAAAGCGCGGAACTCCCGAGTGGAGCGCTGTGAACAGCCTGTACGCTCGTCCTCACGCCTATCAGACCTAAAAACTGCACAAGCACCAGCACATGCTCCTGGCAGCTGTGAGCCCATGCCTTTCTAGATAAAGGCACTAGAGACAAGGGACACTCAAACTGGCGTACGGCTCGCAGACACACTTCCCACACTCAGAGGTTGTGGGACCGGTCTTGCGATCGTATGTCACTGGTGTTTGTGATGCTTTAACATCTGCATGCTGTACGACGGAGACCGTGCACTCGAGGTGTACGACCTGCAGCTTTCGCAAGAGGAATCCTGTAAAAGGGGTGCGGCGTGCAAAATGTACCAATACTGATTACTCACCTTAGATGTCAACAGTTGGAAGGAGGCTTGAAGTGCTTGTGACCCTCAAACCGCAACTGAACAAACATGCAGGCAGGGACTCGGTAAGCTACAATATCCCAAGAGCCCCTCTGCCCGCTGATCTATACACGACTGCGAGACGGAAGAGCTGGTCACAGCCCGCTTGGCGGCGTACAGGCCCCACCAGGATACAGATGGTGCTCCAAGTCGGGGCTGAGGCCTTGTGACTTTGCTCGCAAGAGGCAAGGTCGGAATCATTACCACAACAAAAGTCATGGAAATGAACCCCGAAATAGACTTCCGGCCGGAAAAGGGGGTCGCGGCGAAGGCCAACAGCGGCTCCGGAACCCAACGGGCCAACCACAGGCTTGCCCAGTTCCCTCGCAAGTGTTGTAGCACTCACAAGCTCCGACGGCTCAAACGCCAGATTTAAGGGCTAGGGATTCGGGTTTAGGGCCTTCGAGTTTTTAGGGCTTACGATTTACGACTAAGGTTTAGAGTTTCGGTGCGTGGGACTGGGAGTCAACAGAAAGCCGAAAAAAGGCACAAAAGAAGCTCCAAATCGGCACAGAAAAAGCCAAACAAATGTCAAAAAGGGCGAAGGCCCTGGAGCCATCAAATTGCAGGTGAAGTCTCGAGCGGCAGTGTCCAGACTTTAGCGCACGTTCTGGTTCACAGGTTTGTCGGCTGCGATGTGGTTAGACTTCAACACAAACTCTTACGCGAACCGGCTTCAGGAATTTGGTCAGCCCTTGTTTGATCTCTCACATAGTGTCAACCCGCATAACACAGTGCGAAGCATACATCGCTGTAAAGCATCCAAATCATGAAGTTGTAATTGTGTCAACGGCACTGTATGTGCGAAAGCTCGGCCTCTGGGCTTACCAAAAGATGAGCCTTTGAAAAGCAGTCCTGCATACCGTAGAACGGCTCACATCATGCGTGGGCGACCTTGCTGACAGTCCCGATACCTTCAGAACCACTCTGCCCTGCTGCAAGGGGCCTAGACAGGAGTCACCCTGCGTTCAACGAGCGTTATCCACCTAGGCCGGACCCCGAGGAGCCGAGGAAACTTCGAGCAGCGCGATGTCCTCACGAGACGCCATGCTGGCCCGACCGCCGCTATGAAGGGCTGCGAGTTTTCTGCTCCGGAAACAAAGGGTTTGTATTCGAACCGAGCTTGGACTTTGTTGCAGCATGCCCCGGGAAGAGGCGAGAGGCATGCAACCCTTGGCCCCCAAAGTGACGTAGATGCTGCGGATGGACTTGGCTTCCAAAGCCGCGAAGAAGAGCAGAGTGGGGCCAGCAGAAGCCCGAAGAGTGCCGAAACCGACAGCGAAGTTTGCAGGTTCTTCGTACCGCGATCAGTTGAGCCTGTACAGGGTGGTGCACGTCGACGCTGCGATGCGCGACGGCATCGGGGGCGAACTTCAACGTTCCCGGACTTGGACAACCAGTAGAGCGAGCTGGGCTCAAGAGCACGCCAGCGGACTATCCTCGTGGAACAGTGCCGATTCCAAAAGCGGGCTGAACCCGCGAGTCGAGCGCTGAATGCTGGCCGTAAGCTCGTGCTCATGTCAGGTTCGCTTAGCATCAATTATTGGGCAGGAATATTGGTCACAGGGATCTAGGTATCCTTGCCTGGCCATCTAATATCCCGGGGTGATGCTTGGATGACATTCGCTTTCAGCCAGGCATGATGCGGCGTGCAGTTGGCTTCTTAAACTTGTTGAGCTTGCAAACATGCAGGGCCCATGATTATGAGCATAAGTTTGATAAAGGTCAACCATGAGCCCCAGCATTGAGCGGTGTGCTCGGTTGCAATAGCTTCGCGTCGAGCCAGTGTTCGCACACCTAGCCAGCGCACACATGCGTTGGTTCAGAATGTAAATGCACGATGCTGCATCTGCCAGCACGCCAAGACCGACCGCATCGGCAGTGCGAGGTTCTTCGACTTGCCCACAAGCCAACCTGGGCATCCAGGAAAGCGAGGCTTCAAGGTGATACCGTCGGGCCATCCTCGTGGAACAGTGCTGGCACGGTCAAACCCCTTGAGCGACTCGCAATGTGTTTTTAGCGCTCGTACATGGGGCTCCAACCAGGCACACAGAGGGGCGGAAGAAAGCTCCGCGCACTCTCAGGGCCTCAACCTTTCATCGGACAGCTTGCAGATCTGACTTTGCTCGGCTGTTTGTAGCGACGGCTGCCCAAGGCAAGGCCGTCAATTTCAATGCCCCAGCAGAGAGTCCGCGACATGGCGAAGCGCCAAAGACCGGGCCCCGAACCGGGCCCAAAAACGGAGCTCCAACCTGAAGCCGCGCATGACAAACTCTGAAACAAAGGCTGGAGAACATGCAGTTTGGTTCGATGCTGCAGCTGGGCACCGAATCTTTTAGCTGCCTTTCTGTGAGTACACACGTATATGCAACCGGGCGGACTTTACATAGACGTTCTTCTTTAGGAAGGTGCTCAGCTTAATGTTCGCTAGTCGGCTATCCTTTGACGGTCGTCACCCATGACTCCCTTACCCTGCCTGCCTCCGGTACAGCAGGGCTCGCAGTAAGGGGAAGCTGTTCGCCTCAAGCTGCGTCAGCTGCATCACCCACATGAAGCCGAGATCCTGCCAGGGCTTTGGGTTTAGGATTTAGGGCTTAGGGTTTAGGGTTTAGGGCAGATCCGTGTTAGGCACATCTGATATCACCCAAGTCTTGCAGCTTCCCAGAGACTCCAATACCCCTTACTTAAGAGATATACCTTAGATCATATTGGGGATCCTATTATAACTAAAGGTATATTATATTCCTTAATTAAGGAGTATTGGAGTCTCTGGGATCATATGCTTCCTACAATTATGGGCCGGCACCAAAGCTTCGTCGACATGCAACGCTACGAGCCTCAACACCAGGGCTCTATTCCATGGTTACTCAGCCAATTGCTACCTGCTACCAAAACTGGACACGGTTGGAAAGACATGTGCCACGAAAGGATCCACTCTTACTGTCGCACTGCGGAAGAATCAAAAGGCCACATTGCAGATGCATTTCCTCACTCTATACCCCACTGGAAACAGCTCGGGGCTTCCGACGACTTGTTGGGAACGGCTCACTTGTTCTGCGGACCTGCTTCGTCTTCTTCATCTCCATCTTTTCAACAAGCAACATCAAGACCGCAGTTTTAAACTTTCGACGTCAAACATGAGGCTGTCTGTCTGCAGGCTCAAACAAGGAATTAGTGGGCAATAATCGCGAGATCACATGTTTTCCCAGACAACAGACTGTTCAGAATTGAGCCGCCCTCTTTGCTGCCGTGATGCAAAACAACTTTAAGACAGGAACTGATGAGCCGAAATCTGGTGCTGGCATGAAGAACGATGCTGCTCAGTGTCGTTGCACTTTGGCAGTGCCGACGGTCGATGCCGACGGTGTGCCCATGAACTTATGTTGTATGCGGTGGTTGGAGACTGTCACGAGTGTGGGTTGAAGAACTTCATGCAAGAAAGCATGTTTAACACTGCCATTTGCACAGACAAATGAACAAACTTTCAACGGGCCAACGCCAGAACAAACACTAATAACAACAATACGATATTATTTCAAAAAGTCAGCCTGACAATATGATATAAGTAAAACTGCTTATCATTGAGCCGGGTAAAGGATTTCATGAAACGCAGCCTCATGACACTTCACATGTGGTGTGCCAGCCATACAAAGAGTAAGGTGTCCAACAAAGAAATGAAAAGCACAGTAAATGACCGAAGCTGCCATCCATGTTCCAATCCCACAAATCTCGATGGAAGAATGAGATGCCACAGCTCGATTTTCGAAGTGCCTGCGAAACCAAACAATTTTCAGCGCTCATTCGCTCTTCTTAAAATCCTTATTTTTTTCGGTTTCGAGATTCTATCAATCGCCTTTATTGTTTTTATTGGAAAAAAGGAAACAAGTCTGATTCTTTTTCTGGAGAAACAGAACAAATCCAACACAGCTATAAAAGCAGGCTCTGAGCAACTCTTCCAAGCACGCTCCACATCGTAGAAAAGCATGGCTCAAAGATAAATTTTGCATGGATCACAACAAAGTAGCAGCTCTCGATCCCGTTCCGTGGCATCGTCACACTCGATGCCCTTTAGCTCGACAATCTTGGCCCTTGGATCGATAAACAACAAGCCAAGAAGCATTGTACATGTTGCAAACGGACATGTTTGGACTGGCTGTGCTCTGGCATTCCGTGCCTACCTGCAGCCTTGAGGCCAGCCGCTGCGAGTGGCAAGGACGCAAAACATGCTTGCTGAGACATCGCAAGAAATCAAACTTTTTGATATTTCGAAGACTCCGTCCTTGCGAAGCTTAAGAAAGCTTCAAACCCTTTGCAAAGAGGGACTGAACAAATGAAAATCGGATGAACCTTTAGGTTCCTCTTTAAGCCAGCCCCAGTGCAGCTTTCAAGCTTTGACTTTAACAAAGCTCTAGCTGTCTTCGTGCAGAGAACTAAAAATTTTATTCTCTGGAAACTGGACTGTAAAGTCTTTGATCTTCGGTAGCTAACTTCACAGACGTCTCTTTAGAGCTTCCACTCAAAACTACCTTGCACTTTCCAAGCGACAAAAGCTGTCACATCACTCTTGATTCAGCTAGGATTCAAGCATTGATTCAAGCACCAGGAAGGCTTAAGGGTCCTTTTTTGAATGTTCCAATTGTCCAATTTTAATTTAATATTTTTGTTCCAAATCTATTCTGATGGTCAGAATACAAGCACAACGCACTTCAGTTGGATTCGTTTTGAGCTCTGACAAGTTGAAACTTTCTGCGTTCTCCAAGCAGCAACTGGCACTGGATGGACAGAGTTCAGTCTGGAAATGGACTTAGAAAACGATCTCTTCGAACCTGCATTTTGGTGTTCGAAACTGCAAACAGAGCAACCATTTCTTCAGCGATGCAGTAAAACGACTCGAAACTGCAACTGCAGCCAGTTGCTTCTTGTTTGGAACACGTATTCGTTT
>CAJNDV010022614.1:10055-33661 GCA_905221635.1 Symbiodinium sp. CCMP2456
ATAGCATAGGCAATGATTCAGGCCCCCATATGGGGGTCTCCGAAAATAGGGGACCCTAATATAGCACCCTAAATAGTAGGATCCCTGTTATAAGGACCCCCAAATAAGGTACCCTTTATTTTCGGAAACTCCCATATAGACCCCAAAACCCTAAACCCTAAAATGAATCCAGTCTAGAAGTCCCCATCCTCTGCCTTAGAGCTGCCAGCCTTCAGGAGCCTAGACCCAGAGACTCCAAGCTTTCCTTAATCAAGGAATGTACCTTAAATCATATTAGCCCTACTATAATTTAAGGAATATTCTGTAACTAAGGGATATTGGAGTCTCTAGGGAGCCTGGAAGCCCCCCACCGCAGCTACCTGTCAAAGCCCTATATTTGGGTTTCTGAAAACCAGGGATCCTTTGGAGGTTGAGGGTTCATAAAGGCTTTTGAGGGTTTAGGGTTTAGGGTTTAGGGTGCACCCTAAAACCGCGAAAGCAACCTAAACCCTTTTTCAGCATGGGCTTGGATTGTGTGCCAGCGAACACACCTCAACAAAATTGGGTCGCCACAAAAGGCCACGGATTGGGTCCAAATCTGACGCCTCAGACCACGGGTAGCCGGGCGGGTTGAGGGCTTCGGTTTTACCAGGACCCTATGAAACCTACCGTTTTAAACGGTTTAGGGTTTAGGGTTTAGGAAACCTACCGTTTTAAAGGGCTCCTTACCATGGTTTCCGTATGTAGGTCCTTGACTACGCCCGAAATCCCAAACCCGAAACCGTGATCCCTAAAACCCAAAACAGAAGCGACCCAGCCGAGCCGCTGCAGCAGGAGCGCGACCGCAGATTCGCGGCCCACCGCGACTTCAGCCAACCATCCTTAGGTTTGCTTTAAAGGTTGCTGTAAGGGTTTAGGGTTTAAGGACAGGGTTTAGGGTTTAGGGTTTCCCATAAGAGTTCCGATAGTATAATTATAGCCAACCATCCCGAACATGATTTATAGGGGGTTGCTCCCAAGGTTGCTGCAAAGACTCGTATAAGGGTTCCTATAGTCCTATAGAATTCCCTATAAGGGTTCCTATAATTCTAAGGCTTGCCGTAAGGATTCCATAATGAGGGCTTACGCTGAATCGCAAACCGTTTAGGACTGAGGGGAAGCCTCTCGCAGCTTTGAAGGCTCGGATGTGCCCAAGCCCTGCCCCTAAACCCTAAACCCTAAACCGTATCCTAAACCCTCCAGCCCTGCATCCTCAACACCCCCTTTGTTTTCATTAAGGCTTCGGGTTTAGGGTTTCAGTCCTGCACCCTCAACACCCCCTGAAACCCGAAACGTGCCCTAAACCCGAAACTGCTGCAAGGCTTGGATTCATGAACTGCCCTTTACACATTTTAGGGCTTACGGCTTTAAGACTTCGGAGTTTGGATTAGGGGCCTTAATAATTAGAAAAAGGTTTTGGGGCCCATTGTACTAAAGTTATAATAAGAACCACCACCAAAAAAAAAAACACAGGTAGGTCATTATAGAAGCCCCTACATCAATGCTGAGGGAACTTTCGGCTTTAGATTTTTTTTTCTCGCTCGTTGCTTTCCGCTGCCAGAGGCTCCATGCACTTACTTATCAGACTTGGCAGGACTCCTGCCAGCAGTCCCTAAGGGAGCTACTGGTTGCCACACGGGTTGACCCGGTCCTGGCCTCGTGGAGCCCGTGGCTAAGCCCCTACCTGGAAGGACGCCTTCCAGGACGCTAAGCTCCGCCTAACTGTGCTTCAGGGCCTCAGCACTGACGAGGTCTTGTTGAAGCTCAGTCGCGCTTGCGCTGGACCCTTCTCACCCTTTTTGCAGGCACCTGCCTTAAAGGGTTTGTTGCCTGAGCCCGGAGTTTTCCGCATGCGGTGCCTTCCATGTCTGGAAAGACCATGTTGTTGGGCCTCCCTTGTCTGTCTCCATTGCTTGGCGAGCTTGCTCTCACAGGCCTGGGTAGGGGAGCAAAGCTTACCGAAAACAGGCGCCAACTGTTTGAAACCAATCTTCTGGACTCTTTTGCGCTTAACACAGATAAATGCAAAACCCAGACTTTCTAGTTGATGCGACGGGTGCATCCCGGCCAAACTGGGTAAGGGCATTCCTATGCAAGGTTGTGCCAGCTTTCGTTCAAAGACATTGGCCTCCTCGTTTTGCTGGACGTAAAGGTTGCAGGTCTTACAGGAGATTGTGAGGTTTGTGCTCCCCCTGTGGCCTTCTTGCCACTGATGGCCGCTGCCAGCTTCCGCCTGCAACACTTGCTCCAACCTCTGCCTCCGGCTTAGCACGGCGGGAGCAGAAGCCTGCATAGTGTCGCCTTGCCGGTTGCGGCTTTTGATGCGTGGCCTGTGCTCAAAATCCACCTGCGCCTTATCGGCCTCGTCTGCAGTGAGCAGATGGGACACACGCCACCCCAGGAATTGCAGGATTGCACCTACCTCGGCATCCCACTGCTCCACTTCGCACTTGGTCCCGGGCCCAGCAATGCGACGAGCCCTATCCTTGACCAAAGCATCAGCCAGGCCATTGGCACGCCTGCGCCACTCCGATTGAGCCCCGAATTTGTAGGCGAACTCCTTCGGCGCCAGGTGCGAGTTTATCCAGGTCAACTGGACCCGGTGCTTCTGCTCCCGGATCGGGTCCAGCAAGTCCCTGTTGCTGTGGCCTGGTGTCCGCCGCTGGACTCTGCGAAGGACGCCTTCGCAGTCCAGGGTTATATCCATGCCATCCGCGTCCGGGTGTGCTAGAACCACTTCCTTGAGCGCAGCGGCTTCGCCCCGAAAAACTGTTTGCTCCCACGGAAGCGTACCGGTGATAGAGGCTACCACCTCAACTAGCTCACCTGATGCTTCGTTCTCCGGACTACTCACCAGGCGAAAAGCTATTGCTCCCCACACCACCGGCCCTGCCCTCGGGTCCTGAGGTCCAGTGGCGTCCGTGGCGAAGTAGATGCCTGCAGTGTCCCTAACCGGCCACACTCCGTTGATTTCCACCTTCAAGTCTTGAGAGAAGAACTCCCTGGCAGGAGGGAGCCCCCGCAACCATAGACTGGGGCAAGCGCCCGTCAGCCTGAGCGCCCGCACTTCTGGAGGTGGCTCTTCATGACCATGCCACATGGTGCAGTCGTACAAGACATGCTCAATCGTGGCGGCCTGCTGGCACCTTTGGCACCACGCCCCGCTGCCGGCCTTGAGCGCTGCCTGCCACAACGCCTTCAAACCGGTCTGCTGCAGAGGCCCTAGCTTTAAGAGAGCCTTGTGGGCGGCCTTCCAGTCGATGCCATTTTCAACTCCTATTGCGCCCGGCGTCTTGGCAATGTCCAGCCATCGCTCCTTTTGGATTCTTTGACGCAGATGCCACAAAATGGCATGCATTCCAGACGTGGACGCCACATCGTATTGCGCCTGGTCGATGGCCCAATACCGGGGACTGTCAGTCTGCCACCCCAGGTCTCGCATGTAGGTAAGCATAGCACCCAGTGGAGCCGTGACCCGCTGCCAGGGCCATCTGTTCTGTTTCAACGTGTCCGCCAAAGTTGCCCAAGCCTTTGCCAGGCTGCTCTCTGTCTCTTGCGGCCATTGTTTCAGCAGCCGACTGTGTGCTTGGATATGCTGAGCCACGATGAGTTCCTTCGGGTCCGTATTCTTGTGGGCGTGCTCCTCTATCACACACAGGACGGAGCCTACCTTCATTCTACCAAGCGCCTCAGCATACATAAACCTCAGCCATTTCATCCTTCTCGGGGTCACCCCGGGCGCTTGGTGTCCGTAGATGCCCACTGGCTGCAGGGATCCTTTGACCAAGCGAACTTTGACTTTTTTGTCCTTTGGGCCCAGAGCCCTGAGCCGCTTTAGTCTCCCCCTAGCCTTTTGAACGCGGGCCTTGTGTTTGCCAACTCTGCGCCGACTACCGCCTCCGCAGTCCAAGCCCAGGTCGGTCGCAGTGACTGCCACGGGCGGTTCGTCTGCCGTTCTTAACCGCCCAACCGCCGCCTTGGCGGCTCCGGTAGTACAAACGAACACCGTCTTTTTTTGGACCACACCAAAGAGGACGCCTCCAGGTGGGTTCGGAGCATGCGGAAAGCCTTTACTCCACGAATCGCCGCCCGGTTTGGGCAAGAGTGGACGACATCCAAACCTATGTCATCGATCCAAAGATCCTGTTGGGTAAGGAGTCCCGATTCGTAAAGCGACTGCATTGGCTTGTGCATGATCACTTTGCTGAGTCCGGGAGCGAAAGGACACCAAGCAACGAGTCCCTGGTTCGTGCGAATGGGAGGTGCCATAATGGCCTCAGCTTCTATGTGCCGGTCCCCCCCATAGACCTGCACTGCGTTGTTGAGGAGAACTGCAGGGAACTGTCTCTGGATGCCCTCCCGTAGCAAAAGGACGTGCGACACTTTTTCATAAAAACTGGTTAAGTCCACAAGGACTGTAACCCCATGTTTTTTTGTGTAACGCGCGACTTCGTGTCTAACGAGCCGGCACAAGGCCGTGTCCAACGAAGAGTGACCGGGAAGAGCCCGGTCCCACGGAGCATGCTCCCTATACCCTGTCAACCACTCCTCGTAAACATGCCAGCGCAGACGACAATGGGCACGATATAAGAAACTGGTTAACCCGATAGGGCGTTCGTCCTCAGGTGACTTTGGCCAGAGAGCATACAGCACCATGAAACCTGCTTTGGAAGGACGCCTTCCCGCTCCCACTGCATCATTTCTTCAGTCAGCACTCGCACGGCATCGGGAGTGAGGCTGCGAAGCATGTCGGCTGACCACTCGTCTGGGCCGCACGCTTTTTTCCCGATCTTTGCAGACTTTCGGACCGCGCCTTCAAAGTTGATCGGGGGCAGGGTTTGTGCCTCCTCCTGGGCTAACCTGCGCACGCGAGTCTTGAGGGACCTGAGACATCCGGCGTCCATTTCAGCATCCCTCGAACACCACATTTCCCACCAATGCTGACGGCGAGCATGGATGCGCACCTCCATGGCAAGCTCCTGGAAGGGCCTCTGAACATGGGCCTCGTGACTCTTCAAGAGCCCGCCACAAAGGCCGCATATGTGCAGACTGGGCATTGCTCAACCATTCCTGGTAGCGCACCGCGATGTCCTGCCTGTCTGCCTTGGTTGCCGCCTGCAGCTGCTCTTTGGCCACCCTATGAAGCTCCGAGCGATGCTGTGAGAAGAGAATCGCATCCTCCCACATTCTGTCAGCATACTCCGCTGCCGTCATGCCGGGATGATCCTGCCACTTCTCTGGCATGTGCGTGAGGTGCTGCTGCAACTTCGCTTGGACTGATGTGGGGCAGGTTTTTTGCGGATACGACACGTACCAGACGCAGATCCGGTTCCAATACCCCGCAAGGTTACCCTTCCACCGGAGACATTGCTGCTGATTGGGGGTTCAGGGCTTGCGGGCCCCTGCGAGGTTCCAACCTCTACCAGAAGCTTCCCCTAGCAGCAGGGACGACTCCACACTGTGGCTGACATCGGCCAGAAACCTCGTAGCCTGGTCAATGTCCACATGCGACATAACCCTGACAAAAGGGGCCGGGGACCAAGAGAAGGACGCCTCCTCTTTGGCCACCACACCCGGGAACCGGAGAAACTGCATCATGGGCAATTGCCCTGCCTCCCACCTGAGTTTAATATTGACTGCCGCATGTGGACGCCATGGAACGTTCCAGTCAACATGGGCTTCGATTAGCCCTTGAAGGCGTTTGTGGGCCCAGACGAAGTCAAGTTCACCTCCGGTTCCACACGTAGCCTCACCTGTACCTAAGGAGACCCCATTGGCCATTTCCGCAAGCCTGGATTGCCGAAGGGTTTCAATGTCGACATTGAAATCCCCCGCCACCAACCATGGGATCGCCAAGGCTTGCAGTGTGGCCAGTAACCTTCCCAGGATTTTGGCATTCACCGGAGTGCTGGGGTCCTGGCCGTCTTCCAGGTAAAGGCTACCAAAAGCCACCTCCGAACCCACGAATCGGGCACCGCCAAAACAAAACCCTTGCCCTCAACCTGGAAATGCTCAAGCACACGGAAGTTAAGGTGGCGCTTAGCCATAAAAGCGATTCCACCGCTGCTGCCCCCCCGACCAGTGGCTTGAGCGGGTTCGGTCCATACTCGGTAGAGCGCTTCCATGCCAGCCTGCATCGCCGGCGAATCTTTTTCCAGAACGCGGGTTTCCTGTATCAAAGCCACGCCAGCTCCCTGGTCCGCCACCCAGTGTTTGACCTCACTTCGCCATGTTGTTATATTAGCGCTGACACACTCAAACACGGAAGGACTCCTCCCGTGCTTGAGCTGTGCAATCACATCCCGACAAGCCTCGATGCACCCCACTGTGTCATCCGCCTGCCTGGACAGGAGGTCAATCATGCGGTAGCACAACCAATGAGCCAGAGTTCCTTCCTCCAGTTCGGACTCGAGTTGAGTAACGATGTCCACGATGGCATGCTCGTGCTCGGACATGCTGCTCAACTCAGCCTGCTTCAGGACGTGAAGGAGCCTGGGCCATTCCTCGCGGATCTGGGGTTGAACCCTTTTGCCCGCCTTCCGTTCCCGCTTCGTTTGATGTTGGGTTTTGTTGACCGTGGGGCTGCAAAGGTCAGACCCGCTAGATGAAGGATTTTGGGCAATCTCCCCCGTATCCCACGGTTCCGCCTCCACCGCCCAGTCAGTTTGAAAAAACTTTGCCCCCGTGATGCCATCCCAAGTGGACGCCACTGGGGGTTTGCGACTCTGACTTTTGCAGAAATGTGAAACGCTATGTGTGCGCCTATGCTTGGTCACGTGGAACCACCCCTGCTCCTGGCAACCATCAACTGGAGCACCGCGGAGACCGAACTCCGCACCTAAGAGAGACGCATCCTCAAACTGATGACCGCTTCGGGCCCGATCCCCTGAATTACCTGCTTGGGAGGACGCCTCCGTTCGCCACTCGACCGTACACTCAGGCCATAACAATGGAAAGAGATTGAGAGTGAATGGGCCAGTGGACACCCGCCAACCTTGTTGCGATAAGGCGTCGCCTGTTTGCGAGGGACGCCCTCGCCTGCCTCCTACTCCGTCGCCTTCGCGCCATCCTCAGCACCGTATGGGTGCGCACCATGATGTACGGGCTGCCGCACCGGTCCAAACCCTCCTCCCCCTGGTGGAGCTTCAACCAGCGGCTTTTCTTGGTTACCCTGCAACCCACTAGCCGTGGCTATGGGCGCTTCAAGCTTCATGGCTTTCAGAAAGGCCTGGAGTGATCGAGATCCCAGCTGCTTCCAAGGCGGCTAAGCCGTCTTCAATCCTAAGCTCCTGTCCTCTATCCTCCTGCACATCGGCTGGTGTGGGGACCCTCTCCTGCAAACTTTTCTGGAGCTTCTCCACCAACACGTTTTGCTCATCGACCTTGCGACTCATGCTTTTCATCTCCTCCAACAAGGTGGCATAAGTCGCCTTAGCCTTATCAATCCGGAGCTGTAGGGCAGCTTTCTGAGGCTCTTTAGGCACTGCATGGCGGTAGTGTAGGTGCTGAGTTCCTGATAGAGTGCTTCCTTTGGTGACGGTTTTTGCGGCTCGGTGGGCCCCCCAAAACTGCCCTAACTGCTTCAGGTAACTCATCCGCGTATTGCCGCCAAAGCTCTTCTAACCCCTTAGGCGGCTCCTCCGGTGGCTGTAGCCCTACGCGGATCAGGAGCTCCCTCTGCATGGGGTCGGCCTGCTCCCACAATTGGTGGACTGCCTCATCCACTTCATAATGCCCTTCCTTATGACCCTGCGCATCCTTAGCCGAATGGTTAAGGCCGGGCGGCGGGCTAACGGCATCCATGTTCCACCCCGATGCGAGGAAAACAGTTTGCACTCCCATTGGTAGCTGGTCCCACATCTTTCGCACCAAGCCTCCAGCTTTACCCCACTTGACGCTTTTGGTGGATTCCTGCACGGTTCTTGTTTCCGCGCTTTGCGGGTGTGAAGTCTTATCTGCTCGACGCCTAGTTGGCCCAGCAGGGACGCCCCACTTGTTTCCACACTGATTGCATGTGGGGTGTTTTTGCAGGCGATCCTGGTACATCCACTGGCCTCGACAGTGATTACACACCACATAGGGCCTGGCAGTGTTCTTAGACCAGGTCATTCAGACAGCCTATCTGTCCTTTGGGCACGAGCCTTTGGGCCCAAAAGGACTTGAGCCCTTGAGCAGAAATGGCTTGAGCCATTAGAGTTTTTTTGGACACTCACACTCGGACAAGCCTGGCAAGGTCTGCAGGGATACGGGTTTACCAAGGCAATACTTTAAGTCCGCGCTCCAGGCCCCTATTTCTAAACCCTGAACCCTAAACCCTTTTTTTGCATCAGGACTTGTGCCATCGCCTTAACACTGACTTCCACAATGCGCTGTAAACCCTAAACCTTAAACCCCAAACCCAAGCTGGACTGGGCCAAGGCGCAACCTGTCCTTGCATCGCCTGCATGAGTCGACTTAAAACGGGGTCAGGATTGATGGGTTTAGGGTTTAGGGCTTAGGGTATAGGATTTGGGGTTTAGGGTTTGGGTTTTAGGGTTTAGGGTTTGGAGTTTGGGGTTTAGGGTTTGGGGTTTAGGGTTATTGCTATTACTGAAGCGCGTCGAACTGTTGCCCCCCAGTTACGAGTCGAGTTTGTGCTGAGAGGTTCCCGTGCATTTCTCGAGTTGTGGGTTTGAGGGTTTGGGGATTCAGTCTCTTAGTCGTGCTCTCGATGATTACACTTCAGTTGGCGTTTGCTGATTATTTGTGCTCTTGTCCTTGTTGTGTACTTTTTTCATATTACCTCCTGCTGACAGACAGACACCTCGCACTGTCTTAAGAACTGGGTGCGGTTCGAAATGCTGGCTTAAGTGGGAATCCACTTCAGTTCTACAGAAGTTCATGGAAGTGCACAGATCACGCCTGCACATCATGTCGGAGTCCGAGAAACAGACTGGGGCTTTAGGCTGTGCACTGACATGACTTGCATGGCAGTTTTTTATGTAGGTGTGCCCCTTTGCAAAAAAAAAACCTAAACCCTAAACCCCCAAACCCCCAAACCCTAAACTCCCTAAACCAACCTCAATCCCAACCCAGAATCTCTGCGTGGATCGGCTCCAGCCATTTTGCGGCTCAGGGCTTAAGATCTCGGCTTGCAGAGGTTAATGTAGGGGCCTTAATAATTGGAATAGGGTTTTGCGGGCTCTTTTACTATAACTCTAGTAAGGAACCCCCAAATAGTGTAGGTAATTATTTGGGCCACTATAACGCCCCTATATTACTTGTCAAATGTTGTGGACCAAGGCTGCAGGACCCTTTGAGGGCCAGGGGGAGGCTCGAAGATGGTCTAAGATGCGGACCGTAATAGTTGGGTGTATCTGGGACTCCTATTGAAAATTGACAAGCGTCGATTATTCGGTGCTCTTCTCGGGAAAATGGAAGTAAAGCATCAACCCTGCTCCACATGGGCCTGAATCTCCGACATCAGCGAGGATGCTTCTGGTGCCTCCGGGGCGTCTGCCTCTCATGGCGGACGGCTAAAATTGCTTGAAGATAGGTGCGTAGCTAGAACTACGGTAGTTGCAATGAGCGATGCATGTACAGCCTCGTGTGTTTTGAACCCCAGTTGAAATAAAAATGGATGAATACATGTTATGTGTATATATATATATATATGTGCAAAATATGACCGACACATACATGGGTGTTGTCCAATATTCCTTGGTCCTAGTTTTTGCCCTTGGTCCGCGCTTGCGCGGACCTTTCGCGCACGCACAAATATGCAAATATGCATTCGCATGACACGAAATTACCGGACAACTGCATAAACAACCGATGGTTATGTTTGAGCATGCTTTGACTCCATGGTGGCAGTAGCAGTAGCAGTGGCTGCCGTGTAGTATAGTAGTAGCAGTAGCAGTCGTAAGTAGCAGTAGAAGGGGTAGTAGTAGTAGTAGTAGTAGTAGTAGTAGTAGTTGTAGTTGTAGTAGTAGTAGTAGTAGTAGTAGTAGTAGTAGTAATAGGAGTAGTAGCATACAGTAGTAGAAAACTAGACAAGTTCCTGGGCATTTGAGACGATCCTAAACCTCTTCAGAAATCGATTTCTAGCATCGCTGCTTACAAAGATTCAACTTTTGGCCCCATGCCAGATTCCTGGACATTCGAGACGAATCCTAAACCTCTTCAGAAATAGACGATTTCTAGTATCGCTGCTTATACAAAAAAACTTTTCCATGCCAGACTCATCGCTGCTTCTACAAAGATTCATCTGGCTCATGACAGACTCCTGGGCATTTGGGACGAATCCTAAACCTCTTCAGAAATGGAAGATTTCTAGTATTGGTGTTCCACTTGGACACCATAAGTTGTATGTTGCGGGAAATGTCCAGGAGAGGCGAATGCACAATCTAGAGGGGAGACTACGAATTTGCAGGACATTAGAAAGAGAAGGCGAGCAGCCTGACTGGCAAGCCGGCCATGGTGTGGTGGTTCCTCACCCGGAATCGAGGTTTTTAGGTGTTTAAGGGCAATTGAGCCCAGCTCAAAGGCAAGGCAGGACACAGGCAAGGTTTCCAGGCCTCTCGAACCCCAAAACAAGATGCCCTTTTCGGGTGGGATGGTGCCAAGCCTCTCCAAACAGAAAAAGGTACCTTTTTTGAACTCCAAACCTGCAAACGTCAAAAACCTCAGCTGGGCAACAACAAAAAGGTACCTTTTGGTTGACAAGTCGGACTGGGCGCTATGCAGAAACAAACATGCAATATGTGATCATGGTATTGGATTGTACAAGTGGGGGTCCGTAGGCAGGTGTCTTCTGGGACGTTTCCCGACCTGGAATTGAAATTTTTGGGTGACCAAGGGCAATTGGGCACGCGGGCAGGGACAGCACCGGTCTTGAAGCAGTTGCAGAGTGGTTTGAAACGCTGAAAACCAGTTCCGAACTAGTTTGGAAGCAGTTTCAGCCATTTCCGATAAGTAGATTCTGGGGAGATGCAGGCTGGATTGTGCTCGATTGTGGTACAACAAAAGTTTCGGATGCTGGCTGGGTTTTGCTTGATTGTACAGTATTAGTACTGGACGTGCCTCGTTTCGGATGCTGGCTGGAGTACAACACTAGTACTGGAAGTGCCTGGTTCTGGATGCAGGCTGGGTTGTGCTGGATTGAAGGACAATATTAGCACTGGAAGTGCCTCGTTTCGGATGCAGGCNNGGCTGGATTGTGCTTGCTTGTAGTACAATGTGAGTACTGGAAATGCCTCGTTTCGGATGGAGGCTGCATTGTGCTTAGTACAACATTAGTACTGGAAGTGCCTCGTTTTGGAAGCTGGATGGATTGTGCTTGACTGTAGTGCAATGCAAAATTAGTACTGGAAGTGCCTCGTTTTGGACTGGCTGGATTGTGCTGGATTGTAGTACAACATTATTGGTCTTGGACATGCCTCGTTTCGGATGCAAGGATTGTGCTTGGTTGTAGTACTACTGGAAATGCCTCGTTTCGGAAGCTAGATGGATTGTGCTTGACTTTAGTGCAACATTAGACTGTAGGACAACATTAGTACTGGAAGTGCCTCGTTTCGGATGCAGGCTGGATTGTGCTTGGTTGTAGTACAACCTTAGTACTGGAAATGCCTCCTTTCGGATGCAGGTAAGAGGGGTCTCCCTGATACGACCTAGGAACCCTAAACCCCAAACTCCACATACTACCTAAGAAATCTCCCGAAGACTACCCCTGGACCGTAACCCTAAACCCAAAACTGCACATACTACCCAAGCAATCTCCCTAAGACGACCTAGGAACCCTATGGGACGCAAGGCCCTCAAGGAGAACTCTAAACCCTAAACCCTGAACCCTGAACCCTAAGCCCTGAAACCCTAAACCCAGAACCCTAAACCCTAAAACCCTAAACCCAGAACCCTGAAACGCTAAACCCAGAACCCTAAACCCACGCAAGGCCCTCGGAGAGCCCTGAGGTGTCGACTGCTGAACGACGGGCCTCAGTGCCTGCACCGAGGTCGCCACCCAGGCCTGGTTTAGGGATTTAGGGGTTTAAGGGTTTAGGGTTTAGGGGTTTGGAGTTTTAAGGGTGTGGGGGTTGAAGGGTTTAGGGGTTTAAGGATTTAGGGCTTAGGGGTTTAAGGGATTTAGGGTTTAGGGGTTCAGGTTTAGGGGTTCAGGGATTTAGGGGTCTAGGGTTTAGGAGTTTATAAGGGTTTAGGGGTTTAAGGGTTTAGGGTTTAGGGGGTTAGAGTTTAGGGGTTGAGTGTTCATGTGGTTTATGTGGTTTTGGGGGTTAGGGTTTAGGGGTTTAGGGTTTGGGGTTTAACCAGACGGCACATACCAAAACCTTCTTTCCGATCTCTTCTAGCCGAAGTACAAAACTCCAAGCGCTGAAACCTACAAGTCCTGCAACCTTGGTCCGGCAGCTATACTAGGGACTAGGGTTTAGGGTTTAGGGTTTAAGGTCCCAGAAAAGCACATAAGCCAAAATTAGGATAGGGATATCCCACATAAATCCTCTTATCATGAAGCCCAGTAAAGTAGGGATATCCCTATAAAATGCTTATGCTTATGTCTTTTGGGGGTTCCTAATATACATCGACTTCCACAGACTCCAAACCCTCAGAGCCCAATACCCCTTAATAAAGGAACATACCTTAAATCATAATAATACGCCCCTCATAGCTTAAGGTATCTTGCTTAAAAAAGGGGTGTCTTGGGCTTTTTTTTGGGAACCCTGAACCCTGCAACCCCGACCTCCGTACGTCTCACGCACCCACGCAATGAAGGTCCGGCTGTTGCCTCAGTACAAAGGTTTAGGGTTTAGGGTTTAGGGTTTAGGGTTGGTCCTGGTGGGCTTTTGGATTTGATTTCGACTCTCACACTCGCACATGGCCGGCAAGGCTCCGCGTAGTTATGGATTTGATTTCGGGTTTAGGGCCGAAATTAAGGGCTTTAGGGCTTATAAGATTTTTGGGATTGAAATTGCCGAATTAGGGGCTTTAGGGCTTATAAGGTTTTGGGATTAAAAAGGGCCGAATTAGGGCTTATGAGATTCTGGGATTGAAACGGACTCTTCTGTCCAGAGGGTTTTGGGATATAGGGTTTACCTGGGGGTCTTCCTGTAGACTCGGGAGCAGCTTTCGTCCCTTCGTGCGTTGGTTCTCACTGCGTCGCCCATGCTTCGTTGAGCCCTAATGTAGGGGCCTTAATAATTAGAATAGGGTTTTGGGGTATATTATACTATATAGTTATGATGAGGAACCCCCAAAATAATGTAGGTAGTTCTTCAGGCCCCTACATTATACATGAACCTGTTCTTGAAACCTGGCCCACATCGGATTCTTAAGACGTCAGGGAATCCCGCAACCCCGGAACACCAAACATCCCAATTATCCTGCTGTCTTAACAAAGCCTTGGACCGTTGACTATACCTCGTGCATTGTCTTACAGTCAACTGTCTGAGCCCTACATAAGCCCTCAACCCTAGAAGCCCTAAAAGCCCCAAACCTTAGCCCTTGTGAAGTCGAGTTGCAACGAAGGGTCAGCATACTTGAGCTGCTTTCCAAGTACCTTGGAAGCCAAGACAGAGGTTTGAAAGATTGCGGGATTTAGGGTTTCGGCTTTTGGGATTCCCGGGGTTCCCGAATTCCAAAACCCTAAACCATGAAGCCCTCAACGCTAAAGGCCATAAATGGGCTATGACCCTGATTTTAGGGCCCTTCCCTGCTAAAACCCATTTGGGCTTCCTGTGACCTGTCTCGGTCTGCAGGCGGGCAATGCACCACCTAGGGCTTCTAGGGTTTAGGGGATAGTGAAAAACAAGTTGTAGGTGCTGTTAAGCGGGGCTATACTAAGCTTGCAGCTGTGGTCAACAAATCACGCTACGCTTCATCACTCTTGGAATTTGAAACCAGCCCTAAGCCACAGCCAGAGGCCCAAAATCAAAAATCCCACTGCGACGGTGGGTGTCCTAAACCCATAGGCCCCATAGTAGTTCACCCTAAACCCTAAACCCTAAACCCTCTTATAGGATTCTAAATATGGGTGTCCAAGCTGCATGTGATAATACTGACTCTCCTTGGAATAGAGACCGTGCTCCGGCAGAAGGATGCGGCAAGAGCCAGAGCCTCGGCGGCGGTTTAGGGTTTTGGGTTTTGGGTTTAGGGTTTAGGGTATAACATAGGGTTAAGGGTTAAGGGTTAAGTGCACTCTGAACCTTTTCGAAAAGGAAATCCCACAGGTCATGGCCGAAACGCTGACGCTCTGCATGGTCTCGGATGTAGCGGTACCGGGAAAGCAACGGAAATCGAAATAATCACTTGAGAAAGACCGAGACAACCACCAACACTCAACGAGGTGAGAAACCAGAGTCCGGGCAGGCCGACCTAAACCTTTTGTTTTGAACGAGGCCACTTTGAAGTGCCTCCGAGCTGCCCGCCACATCGATGACTCGTGCACCCTCAACCCTAAAGCCCCTAACCCGAAATCGAACGGAAACGAGAGCGCGAGTCATTCCCGGATGCCAACCGAATAAAGCTGATAGTTCTGATGTAGTGGAACCAGAAATAAAAATAAGGCTTTAGGGTTTTAAGGTTCAGGGTTTAGGGTTCAGGGTGTATGGGTTTAGGGTGCAGTTCAGACCCCTGTAATGGTTGCCAATGAAATGCTTGGTCCCAACCTCACATAATTTTACCTGCCTGTATCTTATCCCACCTGATCGTATCTTCTGCGAGACCGAATCTAGGACATTCTCAGGTGGGTAGTTACCCTTACCGTTATAGGAGCCTTATAGAAGGTCTATGTACTTTATAGAAGCCTTACAGAAGGCTTAAAAACCCTAAACTCCCCACCTGTAGTTTCCTCCAACCGAACAGAGCCACCTGCTTGTCCTGCAGCCTGCTCGCCCTCTGACCAGAGGTGCCTTGGCAGAAACCCCAGAGACTCCAATATCCCTTAATTAAGGAACATACCTTAAATCATACTAAGGATCCTACTATAATTTGAGGAGTATTCTTTAGTTAAGGGATACTGGAGTCTCTGGGACAGGCAGGGTTTCGTGTTCTGAATAGACAAGTAAGCAGCAATCCTAGGGAGATCTCGTGCTGAGGCTTAAATAAGCCTGGGCACGAATCATCAACGCGGCAGGCAAATCTTGTGGTAAGAATGGTACGTGGTATCAGGAATGGGTGCAACCGGAAAAATTAGGCACTGGCAACAAATACTCGGAAGGAACGTAGAAGTCACTGTACCGCTGGTGAGAATGCAGCGCTACTGCGAATATGCTGGGTAAGAAGCACTGACAACAACAGCAGTTGTAGTGAATCCACGTCCCTGAAATGTACCTAATTACGTATCCATCTGAACCGCTATGCAATTTTACAGGTGGATCTGGGCAAGACAGCATGTATGCACGAAAACATGAATGCCTACATGCTCCTCTTGGTGCTGTGATTGGGCCATATACAAATAAGCTACTGGATCAAGTTTGTCACCGCTTGCGTTTCTCAACATGTAAACATACCACCTATCGATATTTGTCGTCATATTCGGAGAACATCGAAATGTCGTTCCACCAGCCGGCTGTTCCTCGCAGTGTCGTCATTACTCGCTGAATGCCTGCTGTTGCCATTGAACTGTCATCATCCTCACCGGCACAATCCTCGTGAAACCTGCGAATAGAAGCCAATACCGTACCACGCGCCCCCCGCACTGTCTCCCTCTCCTGCTCTCTCTCTCTCTCTCTCTATTGCCCTCGCCCCCCCTCTCTCTCGATCTCTCTCTCTCTCACTCTGTCTCCGTCGGACAGGAGACATACGTACATACGTACATACAGACAGACAGACAGACAGACAGACAGACAGACAGACACAGACAAAAAGACAAACGAACGTACAAATGTACATACACAAAAATACACGCAGCAGCGTACATATACACATAAATGTGGGGTAGCGTGGAAACTGCGTGCAGATGTTACATACTTAACACACCCGCGAAAGGTGATCCCACATAAACTCAGCAGGCCTAGAACAACCACACACCGACCCACCAACATACCTGCTAATCTCCATCCATCCATCCATCCATCCATCCATCCATCCATCCATCCATCCATCCATCCATCCAGTATTTACCCACTTATCCCTCCATGCGTCCCACCATCCATCCATGTGAGTGCATGCACGCATACAGTTTATTGTGTCTACGTGACCAGACAAAGTAAGACGATCGGATACGGATAGGTTCCTCACGTCAGGTCCTGCGTCCAGACAAAACCAGCCCACTGTCCTTCCAAACTCCAAAGCCCTCATACTCCTACAATCTGAAGCCAAGGACTCAACACAAAGATTGCCATCGTCTGCCCATGTCACAGGACATGCTCCGCTCGTTGAAGTGAGAAGTTGGAGCCGACCACCTTTGCCACCTGACCCAAAGCATCCTAACCATCTAGATCGTATAGCGTCTCTAGATTGGCTGGCATTTTGGGCTTAAGGAATCCTAAGCCTAAGCTAGGGCTTGCCATAACGGTGTGTGTGTGTGGGAACCCCGGAAAAAAAAAAACCTACATGTATTAAAGGAAACTACAGGTGGGGAGTTCAGGGTATATAGGGCTTCTGTAAGGCTTCCACGGTAACTACCCACCTGAAAATGTCCTAGACTAAACCCTCAACCCTAAACTCTAAACCCGAACGTACCTAACTCCTTGGAGGAGCGGGGCTTGCCGACTTCAGCTCTGGCCGAGCCTGCTTATTTGTTTACATGCTGGGCCCTACAAAAAAGCCCAAAGCCCTGAGAGGTTGCAAGGGGAGTTTAGGGTTTAGGGGTTTAGGGGTTTAGGGCTTAATTAATTAATGTAGAGGCCTTAATAATATTTTAGACGCCTTAATCAGTAGAATAAGGTTTTGGGCTCCTTTAGAGTATAATTTATAGTAAGGAACCCTGGGGAATAATATTGGAAACCATTTAGGCTTCTATATCAAAGACATGTTTTCAGGGCTTCGTGGGCAAGCTTGGGGGTGAGGTCCTGGGGGCTAAAGCTCCAGGCATCCACACTTTCGAGCTTCGGGTTCAGGAAGTTTAGGGTGTAGGCGTTATTGCTAGTAGAAGCCCCAAAGTTGGAAACCCAATAGCATCAATCCTTCGGAATTATGTATAAGGATCCCCAGCACGATTTGTCCTGAATCCGGTTTCCAACTTTTTGGGTCCACTATAGGGAAGAACTCCCCGACGGATACACCGGTCCGAATTCCGAAAGCACCGAATGAATCCCTTATACAAGAACAACCTTCAATCATTGGGCAATTCCCACTTGGCTTTAAGCATACCCCTAAACCCTTTTTTGAACGAGGTCTCTCGAAGTGCCTCTCACCCCTAAACCCTAAACCCCTGATTGACCTTATAAACAGAGCCATCTAGTGCCACAGTCTCTTTGCGCAGAGCTTTCACGGGTTCAGGACTGCCCTAGGCCCTAAACCCTAAACCCTGAACCCTTTTCAGCATGGGCTTGGATTGTGTGAACCCTAAACCCTTAACCTGCCCTAACCCCTAAACCCTAAACCTCAAACCCTAAAGCCTGATACGGTTGGGAAGTTGAGCCCTACGCCCCCAAAAACCCTAAACCCAGCTGCTTGCGAAATGACAGCGGTGAGGGCTCAAGGATCTTAGAGCTTGTCAGGGCGGGGTGGAGGTTGAGGGTTCAGGGTTTGGGGATGTAGGATTAGGGTTGGGGGTTTAGGATGTAGGATTTAGGGTTTAGGACGTAGGGTTTAGGATTTAGGACTTAGGGTTTAGGGTTTAGGACGTAGGGCTTGGGTTTAGGATGTAGGGTAGAGGATTTGGGGCGTAGGGTTTGGGTTTAGGATGTAGGGTAAAGGATTTGGGGCTAGAAGGCTGGGGTCTTTTTGTCATTTGCTGACACCTTTTTTTTGCAAGCAGGCGACACCTTAGACATTTTCGGGATTGTGGGCTTCGAGATGGGATGCCCCCATCAACCATGCGGGGAGGACCCTGACCCTTAAACTCTAAACCGTAAACTCCGGAACCCCAAAACCCTTCAAACAGGACCTATCATAGAACCGCCTCGAGCCCTGTCATGGGGACCCTATTATAGAACCCCTTTAATGGGGACCCTACTATAGAACCCGCTTTGATGGGACCCTATTGTAGAACTCCCCTGAAAGGGGAACATATGATAGAACATGGGGGCCCTATTATAGAACCAGCTCCTACCCTTTGAAGGATCCCGCCCTAAACCCCAAACCCGTAAACCCTTAGCCCTTTGAAGGATCCCCCGAGAAGGTTTCCTCAGGTTTCCAGTCCCCGAAATGCCTCAGAAATCTGATGCTCCAAGCTGGACAGGTCGGGGGAGTAGGGCCGCACCTGAGTTTAGGGTTTATGGTTTCGGGCTTAGGGTTTGTGGTTTAGGGTTTAGGGTTTAAAGTTTAGGGCTTAGGGACGCTAGCCCTGCTCAGCTGTGGCATTTGGGGATTCCTCACTCACACTCTCACTCTTGAAGTTCGTTGATGTAAGACAGGGTCCAAAGCTTGCAGAGGCTGAGGCTGGAGGCCTAATACAGCGGCCTTACTTAAACAGAAACAAGTTTTATTTCGGGTCTATTGTACTATAATAAGTATATCGAGGAACCACCAAAAACTAGCGTTGGTAATTGTTTAGGCCCTTACCCCAAGGGTCCAAGTATACAATAGTACCTACATTGGGGTCTAAAGTCTGCAAATAGCTCCTACTTTGGGCTGTTTGGAGCCCCAGGGCTATGCTAAGCGAGGCAGCTTGGGCTCACCTTCAAAGCGTCTGTGTGGGTGGCTGACAGGAGGAGCTTGCAGGACGTGTTAATGTCGAAGCCTTAACGCTTTTAGGGTTCCGTTAAAGGGTTCCATAAGGGCTACTATAAGGGTTTAGGGTTTAGGGGCCTTAATGGTCAGGATAGGGTTTTAAGTTATACTCTTACTGTAATAACCCCCTCCCACACTAGTAGCTAATTATTATAAGTCCCCTATGTTATGACTGGGGCTTGCGACCCTGTTTCTACCAGGAGCAAAGATACTGAGCATGACCATGTTGATGACAATGCGGTGATGTTCTTGCTTGTGCCAGACGGTTGACGCGACATGGAACGACGGCGACAACGGTGATGACAAAGCTCGTGATGATGTTGTTGGCAATGGCGATGTTACGAATGATGATGAAGATAATGCTGATTCTGCCGCTGCTGTTGGCCGTGATAGGCCCAAGTGGGAGGTAAAGGAGGACGATTTGTGCAGCAGCTTCTCTTGCTGATGCTGCTGCAGCTAAATACCACCAGAGCTATGACCATCATGTCAGTGTTGTAGAGGTACTTTTGATGGCCCTTCGTGGTTAAAGGATCCTCACCCCAGGGCTTGTTTCAATACCTACATGGATCGTTCTCAAAAATGAGGGTCCCTGTTGGGGGTCCTGTTTATAAGGGTGCCATATATAGTGGGGACCCTAAAAAAGGACCCGAATTTAGAGAACTACCCATGTAGTACCCTTATAGAAACCCTTATAGGTCCCTTTAAGGAACCCAAAGAAGGAACCCTAATTTAGAGAACTACCTAAACCCTAAACCCTAAACCCTAAACCCTAAACCCTAAACCCTAAACCCTAAACCCTAAACCCTAAACCCTAAACCCATATCAGAGCCAAGCTGCAAGAAGCGAGAGGAAGATCCCCTCTTGACCGAGGCTTTCCATGATCTCCTCGGGCTGTACTGGCTCTCCGAAACCTGAGCTGGGTTTAGGGTTTAGGGTTTAGGGTTTAGGGTTTAGGGTTTAGGGTTTAGGGTGGCTCTCCGAAACCTGACGCTCCAGCGGGGTTTAGGGCCCTTCGGCTCGGATTCGGATGAATCCAGCTGTTCATATGGGTAGTTCTCTAAATTGGGGTCCCTTTTAGAGTCCTTTTTATCAGGTTGCCGTACTATATTGGGGACCTAAAAAGGGACCCTAATTTAGAGAACTACCAATATAGGGGTCTGTTAAAATTATACGTCGTCTGCCCTTCCAGTCCTCTTTGGCTATAGTTGTGAAATGAAGGAAGGCCCATGGGTTAATGATGCTCATAGCAAGTGTGGCTTGGCCATTTGGGGCTTCGCTTTTTTCGGGTTTCGGGGTTCTGCTTCTGCTTTGGGTTTTGGGGCTTGGGCAGGGCACCCCTCTGGAGGTCTGTCTAGAATGCGGCCACCTGGTGGGAACTCGCAGCTCTTGTAAGTCATGTAGGGGCCTGAATAATTAGAACAGTGTTTTGGGCATACTATACTATATTAATTCTTTAGGCCCCTACGTTATGGCTGAGATGTAGAAAACACGAGCATGCAGTGAAAAACGTCAGGTCGAAAAGGGGGTTTCGAGGGAGTTGAGGCACAGCCAGGGGTCAAGGGTAGGTTTTGGGCTTAGGGTTTAGGGTTTAGGGTTTAGGGTTTGGGGTTTAGGGTTTAGGGTCCTAGAGAGTGCCACCGGCTTGCAGAAGCCAAGAGCTTGAAATTGAAACTTGCGCAGGCCTTCGGCGAAAGATCCTGTCTTTGCTGGATTGCGGGTGTGCTGTTGCGTGAGTTGCAGGAACATCTGACACGAAACAGCAAGCAGCGCTACTTAGTAGAAGCTGGCCTAGCTGCCCGAAGGCAAACATAAAAATCAAGCTGAACTCCGTGATGTCAACCCTAAACCCTAAACCCTAAACCCTAAACCCTAAACCCTAAACCCAGCAAACGGGGTGGCTCCAGACAAGTGCCCTGTTTGTGCTCGCTCTTACGGCCGGAAACAGTTTACACTTCAGCTGACCCTAAATCCTAATTCAATCCAACACCCACCTAAAACGCAGCACTAGAGCATAAAACCCTTAACCCTAATCCCTAAACCCCTAAACCCTAAACCCTAAAACCCTAAGCCCTAAAACCCTAAACCCTAAAACCCTAAACCCTAAGCCTTCAAACCCTGAGCCTGATATTTAGAAAAGAACCCACGTCTGACAGTCAAGCGATGCGGACAGCCTTGCGAATGTAAAATCCGAAACCACACCCTAAGGGTCCAAGTACCCATGATTTATGGACCTTGGGGCCTTTTTGGGTACCTAAAACCTTAAATAAGGACTACTTGGAACCTTAGGGACAAAGACCCCAAGTCCATCTCTTCTGCACAGGTTTAGGGGCACATTTTTTCAGGGTCCTGACATAGCGATGCTGCTGCGTCACTCACCCGGAACTCTGGGCAATGTGGGCAATAGACGCCCCCCCCCCACCCCTTAGCAAAGCCTGGAATGCAATACTTAAGCCCGTACAGAACGGGACGTGCTATTAGTCACCGGGCTACACGCTGATGCGGTTCGATGCTCGTTCCTGGCTGACTGTTGCGGGTTACGGGATGCGACCGAAAAGTACGGTTTCTCTAATCCATGGATACTACAGAGCGAAGCCCCATGACATGGAGACACTGTAAAAAGCACAACTTTACCCCAAAACCCCAAAGCTTACTGCCCAAGCCCTGGCAGCCTAAACCCTGCAACCCACTGCCATCAAGGGGCCATCTTGATTGCTTGACCTCTGGCAGAAAGGTACTTAGGGGAAGTTCGTCAGTACCTTGATTGGGAGTGGAAGTAGCCCTAATTAAACTTCTTGGAGATTGGGATTGTAAGTAGCCCTAATCTTCTTGAACTTCCCTGAACTTGCTGCCATATGTTCATGCAAAGGGCCGTCAAACATGCACTGAGGCTCTGTTTAAGCCTCCCTACAGCCCCTTACCCCCCAAGCTGAACCCCTGAACCAGAAATCTTAATCCCTATTGCGTCGCGTCGGGTGGGGCTTACCTTGTTATCCAGGAGGATCTCCCTCGGTTGAGAACGCGTGCCGAAGCAGGGACGGACTCTCGAAACCCCAGACCCGAAGAGGTGTAGGGCTTAGAGCCTGTAGAGTTTATACGGCTTTGAGGTTTAGGGCTTCAGCCCTAAAGCCCTAACACTGAACCTCATGCCAGTCGCTATAGGTCGTGCTACACAATCCCCCCCTCCCCCAAAGCCGCCCCTCTTGTCAACCTGGTACCGAATTCCCTCCAAAACCACAGTAAATCCTATACTCCCCTAAACCCCAAACCCCTAAACCCAACGTTTCCCGTGTTTGGTGATCCGGAGGATCCTGAAAGACCAGCCCCTGCTCCCAACAACCAGTGGATGTCCCTGCGGTTTTGGTTTTTTGAGGGCGATTAAGGGGTTCAAGAGCTCAAGATTGCTATCATTCCTGTTAGCTTCAGTAGTAGTATTATTAGTACGACCGAAACAGAGAGAGCGAACGCGAGAGAGAGCGAGAGAACGCTATGTATGTATGTATGTATGTATGTATGTATGTATGTATGTATGTATGCATGTATGCATGTATGCATGTATGCATGTATGTATGCATGTATGCAAGCATGCAAGCATGCATGCATGTATGCATGTTGTGTGTGCATACATATGTACGTGTGCATGTATTATATATATATATATGTTATACGATATTATGATACAATAACCTCTGATAAAATAAAATATGACAAAATTAAACTGTGATAAAAGAAGACATGAAATATAATATGATACAATGTAATATAGTATAATAACATAACACATTGTAATATATAACGCACACATACATATATATATATACATACACACACATAGATATGTATATGCATATGTGTGTATGAATGTATGTATGTATGTATGTATGTATGTATGTATGTATGAACATATATATATATATGAATGAATGAATGAATGAATGAATGAATGAATGAATGAATGAATGAATGAATGAATGAATGAATGAATGAATGAATGAATGAATGAATGAAGCGGCTTCCAGCTTCGTCTTGTTCCCCAACACACCCTCCCCCGGCACATGCTTAGGTGATAGTGGTGGGGGTTTAGTTGAAGCTTTTTCAGGACGGAGCCTGAAACCGAGGAAATCTGGCGGTTTAGGGTATAGGGCCCTTTTTTCTGGAACTCGAAGTAGCTCAAGCTGATTTCCATTACACTCAGCATCCTCGATATTGTGCATGCCGTGCCCATACGGATTCAACCCTACAACCAAGATAAATCTAAATTACTCCTCTGAACCCCTTAGCCCCTAAACTTCCAAATGTCTCAGCCCGAACCACTCCTCGTCTTCATGCCAGGGGCAGCAACTACCTTTAGGCCCTCTAACTCCGCAAACTGCCAAAACCTGCACAGCCGCATAAAGCCCTCACACAAAGCCTTCATGGCACCCAGAAACCTTGGCCCACGGCGCCCATCAAGCTTCAAGAGAAGGCACCAAGACCTAAAAGACGCCCTAGCAATCTAGAAACATCTACACCCAGAAACCTATTTAAACCCAAAGCAAAGAACCAAACATCTAAAAATCGGCAAAACATCAAAAAAACCCTGCTACGGGATCTGATAACCTTGACGTCCCCATAAACAACACATACTGTAGCACATCCCCACACCTATTGTAACAACTAATGGCCCTAATTGACAAACCCCATCGGAATTATTTAGGGCCCTACCTTAAACCCTAAACCCTAAACCCCTAAACCCCTAAACCCTAAACCCCTTCACCCCTAAA
>CAJNDV010022614.1:38012-52011 GCA_905221635.1 Symbiodinium sp. CCMP2456
TAGTAGTAGTGGTGGTGGTGGTAATAATGATAACAGTAATAGCAACGCATAGTCATACTATACGAGTATCATCATTAGTGTTGATGCTGCTGTTGCTGCTCCTGCTGCTAGTGTTGCCGTTGCTGTTGTTGTTGCCAACGTTGTTGTTGTGGTTGTGGCTGTGGTTGTGGTTATCGTTGCTGTAGTTGTCGTCGCTGCCGTTGTCGTTGTCGTTGTTGTTGTTGTTGTTGCTGTTGGTGGTGGTGGTCGTGGTGGTGTTCCTGTTGTTGTCGTTGGTGGTGGTGGTGGTGGTGGTGGTGGTGGTGGTGGTGGGGATGCTGGTGTTGTTGTTGCTGTCGTTGTTGCTGCTGCTGTTGTTCGTGGTGTTGTTGTTGATGGCGTTGCCGTTGTTGCTTGCTGAATACGTATACTCATACATACACACATACATTACATGCAATGCATGCATATACATATGTACCTACTTTCTCAGGTCTGGGGCGCAAAGCATGGCGTTAAAAGCAGCTTGGGGGTTCAGATATTAAAGGGCCAAACACCGAAACCCTAAACCCAAGAGCCTTCACCTTAGGAGTAAGCATAGGGCTTGGTGTGTGTATTATGCTGTAACGACATGTAAGAAACCATGAGGAATAATATTGACCCACTGTGCTATAGACTTCGGGCTGACCATGCCGGCTGTGCATTCAGATGATTCGCCGCCTGGGGTCTTGCAGGTTTAGACTGAGGAGTGGGATTCAAGGCTTTTCGGGTTCAGGAGTATACAGTATACGGGTTTTCCGTGTTGCGGGATCGAAGGGATTCAGGTCCTTCCGCTTGCTGAGGATCAGCGGGACCATCTCGGCCTTAAACCAAGCCTCAACATGCTTGAAGACATCCGTTTGCACGTCGCGGGTGCCACCGCCCGTCGCGTTCTTCACCGCATCCTCACGCCACTGGGGTAGAAGGCTCATCACATCTTGCACCTTCCCTGCTAAGTCGCGGAAGCCTTGTCGCTCCGCGAGATGACGCCAGGGCTCAAGAGCGGAGAAGGACTTTGCTGACCGACGTTGCGCGGTACAGCGCACGAAGAGGGCAATGGCCGTGAACTTCAAAAACTGCTCGAAGCCTTCAACCGACTTGTAGTACCATGCGACCTTGTTGATAAGAACGGGCCTGTCTGCCTCCCGGAAGCACTGGCAAGAAGCGAGCTTGAAGTTGCCAATCGCCTCGATGAAGAGCGGAAGCGTGCTCTCCCGCACGAAGGGGTCTGCGCAAATCTCAATGTCCACGGGGTCGTGCACTAGCAGGAAGCAAACCCATTCATAGACACACCAAAGCCTCGTAAAGTATGTCCATGGGACCAACACCACAAGCCCGTCGCAGAAGATGATGTACTCTTCTAGGAGGTTGACACACCATCCAGTCAGCTCCTGATCACCCTGCGGAATGCAACACTTATCCACCCAGAAGTACACCTCCTTCCACTTCTTGGAGTCTCCCAGCTCTAATGAAGCGTAATCCTTGGCTATGCAACAGATTTCCGCTGCCTTGGCCTCCGCATAGCTTCCCGCCCCCATCAGCTCGTCCCACTCCTTCGGAATTCCCCAGGACTGGGACAGGAAGCGAATCTTCCCGCGCTTCACGAACTTCTTCTCCCCGGCCCTCACCGTCTCCACCAACCAGTCATGGGAGATGGCATAGAAATTGTCCAGCTTGGTGTAAGCACCCCAGAACACCTCCGTCTTGGTCAGCTCTTTCAAGTCCTTGGCTGCTGTCTTGCTGAGCTTTGTAAATTAGGTACAGCCTCTTCGTTGCCCAGCTCATAAAGACCACCTCAAAAACTTTCCGTGTTCAAATAGCTTAGATATTCCCGCAAAGTTTGGCCGGTTTGCCCTCCTCCTAAACCCTAAACCCTAAACCCTAAACCGTTCCAGAAAGGCCCAGGCTCGGTCCAAGGCGAAGAGACGAGATCAGCCGAGCAAGCCCGGAAGAGGTAGCACGCGATGCGGATGCCTAAGTGCCCCTTTGCAGCAAGCACAAGGTGGGTTCTTATGATAATAATATGTGGCATGTACCTTAGGCCCTACACCCTCAACCCTAAACCCTAAAGCACCAATGCTAAACCCATCGGGCCCAGATGCCCTGAACCCTTAGTCCCGAAACCATTGTGGTACTAAAAAGGAACAGCTAAGGCGGATGCGGTCCTCTGCGTTGAGTGAGAAGTAAAGGTGCCGTCCATCCGAAGGTGGTCGGAGGTCCTATCATAATACCCCGTTCAGGTTTTAAGTTTATGGTACCTTAGGGTTTAGGGCTGGAGTTTTGGGATTATTCCCATGTGCGACTTCAGTTCGGGTTTGTTCCGACTGGCGACGCCGCGCTTCTTCCATCTGGTCGCGCAGTAAATTTCTAGGACCTGAATACGGGTGGTTGTCAAAATTATGGTCCCTTTTTGGGGTCCTTATTATAATACGGCACCTATTATTTAGGGTACCCCAAAAGGGACCATAAGTTTGACAACCACATGTCTGGAATGCAGTCTTTTCCTCTGGCCAGTGGTGCTGACATGTGCCGACAGTCTTATCTTCCCAACGGAACTGGGGACGAGCTTGGATGCAATCATGCAAAGAAGCATGCCCTTCCCAAACGCACAACGTACCCCCTTTTGGCCCGCACCTTCCAGCCCCTGCATCAAAAATCGCATTGAGTCAGCATGCAGGTCCAAGTCAAGGGCTCTGCCGCCCAGAAAATTCTGTCCCCGTCCCCAACCCCAAGCAGATCAAATTCGCAGTGAAATTCGGAACAGACTGTCTTGGAATCGTCTCGGGTAGTCGTACTGGATGCCATATCAAAACTCAGACAAACCGGACGTACAGTAAAAGTGGGTCCGAACGAAGTTTATAAGATTGTGGAAGTATGTCATACTCCTAAAACCGTGTTCAAGCGTTCAGGCATGAACAGAACCATGCAAACGCAAGTCCCCGTCCAAGAGCCGGTTCACGGATTTAGGGGTGACCCCTAGTCGGATTAGGGGTTTCTTTATAAAATAGAGATTAGGGCTCAGGGTTTAGGGTTCAGGGTTTAGGGTTCAGGGTTTAGGGTTCAGGGTTTAGGGTTTAGGGTTTAGGGTTTAGTGTTCAGGGTTTAGGGTTCAGAGTTTAGGGTTCAGGGTTTAGGGTTCAGGGTTTAGTCCTTGGTGATCGAGTCTATCTGCCTGTGCTTTTCTGCCAAGACCGCGCGCACATTGCTCACCCAGTCATCCTCCGCCAGAGTTGGTGCAGCTGTAAGCGTGATCATTTCCTCGTCGTGGTCCGTGTTGCAACACCAAAACGAGGCTAAGGCGGTGTGAAAGTCAAAGAAGCTGTAAGTGGAGCTCTTCGTCGTGGCTGATGTCGGTGCCTTAACCTGCTTCTCACTGTCTTACTTTTTCTCCAGTCCTGACTTCCCCAAGAAGCCAGGGAAATCAAAGGTTAAACTTCACGGTTACTACTACATTGTATAACCCGGAAAGTTTAAAGGTTGGCTATTGGAGAACTAAGAGTCCCGGGCTCACAGTCAAGGTCCAATGAATCTCATTAGCTGCCTCCGCCATCGAGATTCGGAAACTCTCCTGACCCATCGAAATTTCTTGGATCTCTAAGCTGGAGTTGAAGAGCTTCTTCGTGGCTTGCTGGAGAGCACCTTTCAAGAGAGGGCCTAGTCCACCTCTGCTGCTTGCATAGTGCATCTTGAAGGTGTATTTCCTGCGTTCTTCTTCGAGCAGATGCACGTTTTTAAACCATGCTATACTTGCCCTTTTTTGAATTTTAGGACTATGTCTACCACACCAGAACCATCTGCTAAACAACTGCCTAGTCTCTGGTCATTGATCCATTCCAAGCTGCCGACCTCGAAGATAGGGAAAATTGCCGCCGGCAGATCCCTCTCAACGTTGTGGTGCAAGATGTTCCTTAAACCCCAATCAAACTACCTCTTGATGGGATTGCATACGGGAATGATAAGAATGGACCTCCAACAAATCGTTTTTATAGAGTTAAGGTTCAGGTTGCCAAGCGTTTCGTGCAGGTTCGAGCCAAGCGAACGAAGCAGCCGAATGAAGCCAGCACCAGCCGCAAAGTCGACGAAGTACGCGCCGAACAGCTCGAGTGCCGCCTCCAACGGTGCTCCTGCCGCTTCTGCGCCGATCTTGACAGCCGCCATGGTGAGAGCATCATCGTAGTGCTTCATCTACAGAATCGTCGCCTCATCTTCGACGCCGGCTCGCTTCAAGATCTCCTTCCATGCCACTTCGCCAAATGTGTCCACAACGAATCCACGGAAAACAACATGAATGAGCCCGTGCATGTCGACGCTGTCGATGCGCAACCGGACAAAGAAGCTTCGCTACGAGAGTCTGAAGCCACTGCGAGCATGAATCCAAGTTCAGCGCAAAGTTACATGACATGCTGCAAGACTTAATGTGGGGTCGACAGCTTAACCACCATATGACTTGAACTGTATCGGGTGTAGACTCTTTCCCCAAACAACAAAGTGGCAAGACTGTGGAGTTCTTGCGTGAAGCGCAAAAAACACTCGATTGAAGTCCGCTCGCGGTGTGCGCACGACAATCCTTGGTCTCCTAGCGATCTCTTGGTGGTCTCCTGGTGGCCTCCTGGCCGCTGTCGTCATGGTCTGGGGATGATCTTCGGGTGTCCACCGCATGGCGTGCTGGCAGTCTCCTTTTAGTGTTCTCCTGGTCTTGGTGGTCTCCTGCTGTCGTGGCGGTCTCCCTGTGGTCTCTTGCTCTCTTGGTAGTCTCCTGCTGTAGTACGTGGAATGGTTTGGTGGTGGTAGGCGGTTCAAGCACATCTCGGCCATGCTAAGCATACACTTCATCTCGACTCCGCGAACGGAAGCTGGTCGTTGCAACGGCTTCGCCGGCATGCACAAACAAAAAGGCACCTAAGATCTAAATCCAGCTGAGACTACCACGTGGCGTTTCGGCGGAATCTCGTGCACTTAACGAAGACTTATAAGCATTCAAAAATCCCCTCAGGTTAGCACCCATACAGCCTTCACGCTGCTGGATTTCCACCTGAAAGTTCAATGTCTACACTCTAGAGCGTCTTTCAACCACTGACTCTCCCCGCCAGATTCACAAGGTAACTTCAACATAATTAGTGAGACTAGGGCTGTGAAGTTCGGGAAGTCGTTGTAATAAACATGTATAGGGGAAGCTCAAGGAAACAAGCGGCTGATCAGTCAGGCCGAGGGTGTTAGGCCCAGAGACTCCAATATTCCATAACTAAGGAATATTCCTTAAATTATAGTAGGATCCTTAATATGATCTATTCCTTAATTAACGGGTTTTGGAGTCTCTGGATGGTTTAGAACATCAACGAAGTAGCGTTGCAAAGGGGCCACATTGCAGACGCTCTGTGACCCAGACGAACCTCAGATCAGGTGCGAAAGCACCCGAGCAAAACCTTGTGTTGTTATGTTGCCGTCAAACTCGTATCTCTTCTATCGTGACTTCTGGTCGATCTTCTGCCTGGTCCACAACAACGGCTTTGGCCGCATGGCGTAGCTCCTCGATGAAACGCAGACCACTCTCCGTCGCCACCTCCTTCCGGCTTAGTCCATATAGAGGTCGGAACATTTGGTTTCAGATCCCCTTATTGTCCCTTTTACTGTAGCATACCTCCAAACCTATTCTGCGTAATGAAGCCCCTATTCTCGGGTGCGGCTTAGGCTTAGGATGTGAGGATTGGGCCGGACCCGAAATTGACCGTTGCACCCAAACCAAAAACCTTGAACACAATCATAGAGAGGCCTTAACGAAGTCAGGGTTGAGGGTATTCAGCAAGTTTAATGTAATAGCCTAAGCCCCAAACCCCTAACCTCTAAAACCGAAACCCTAGACCCTAGTAGATTTGTTCTGAAGGGGTCGGTTGTCGGGATTCTTGGAGACGGAAGAAGGCCGTTACGGCCAGCAGGATTTCGGGTCTTTGCTGAACGTGTACTCCATCGACCCAACACGGCTTTGGTCAGGGGTTTCGGCTCTCACACTGGGACACTCCAGGACGGTTTAGGGTTTAGGGTATAGGGTTTAGGGGGTCCTTCCGCTTGTCGAGGATCAATGGGACCATCTCGGCCTTAAACCAAGCCTCAACATGCTTGAAGACATCCGTTTGCACGTCGCGGGTGCCACCGCCCTTCGCGTTCTTCACCGCGTCCTCACGCCACTGGGGTAGACGAGTCATCACATCTTCCACCTTCCCTGCCAAGTCGCAGAAGCCTTGTCGCTCCGCGAGATGACGCCAAGGCTCAAGAGCGGAGAAGCATTTTGCTGACCGACGCTGGGCGGTACACCGCACAAAAAGAGCAATGGCGGTGAACTTCAAAAACTGCTCGAAGCCTTCAACGGACTTGTAGTACTGTGAGACCTTGTTGATCAGTACGGGCCTGTCCTCCTCGCGGAAGCACTGGCAAGAAGCGAGCTTGAAGTTGCCAATCGCCTCGATGAAGAGCGGAAGCGTGCTCTCCCGCACGAAGGGGTCTGCGCAAATCTCAATGTCCACGGGGTCGTGCACGAGCAGGAAGCAAACCCATTCATAGACACACCAAAGCCTCGTAAAGTATGTCCATGGGACCAACACCACAAGCCCGTCGCAGAAGATGATGTACTCCTCTAGGAGGTTGACACACCACCCAGTCAGCTCCTTGTCACCCTGCGGAATGCAACACTTGTCCACCCAGAAGTACACCTCTCGCCACCTGGGGGTTTCCGAAAAGAGGGGACCCTAATAGAGCACCCTAGCCCTAGTAGGTAGGATCCTTTTTATGAGGACCCCCCAAAATAAGGTACCCTAATGTAGGTTCCTTTTTATAAGGACCCCCCCCCAAAACAAGGCACCCCTTATTTTCGGACGCTCCCACCTCGCGGTGTCTCCCAACTCCAAGGCGGCGATGTCCTTTGCCATGCAGCAGATCTCCGCCGCTTTGGCCTCCGCGTAGCTTCCGGCCCCCATCAGCTCGTCCCACTCCTTCGGAATTCCCCAGGACTGGGACAGGAAGCGAATCTTCCCGCGCTTCACGAACTTCGTCTCCCCGGCCCTCACCGTCTCCACCAACCAGTCATCGGAGATGGCGTAGAAATTGTCCAGCTTGGTGTAGGAGCCCCAGAACTTTTCTGTCTTGCTCAGCTCCTGCAGATCCTGAGATGTTCTTGCAGGCACTGTAAGAGTGACAAGTCACGCGCTTTGCCCCTAAAATATAGCTCCCGTGCTGAAACTGGCCCCTATAAGCCCTAAGCCCGAAAATAGACCCTAAACCCTTCTGAACCCAGACTCAAATCCTGCATCAGCTGGGAATCGGCAGCCTAAACCCTAAACCCTAAACCAAACCCCTAAACCCTAAACCCCTAAACCCTAAACCAACAGCTGCTCAGAAGCGGTCCATGGGGAGGAGACGAGTTCGGCGGAGCAGGCCCTGAAAAGGTGGGCAGCGATGTGGACACGGTCCACCGCGCTGAGTGAGAAGGAAAGGTGCCGTCCACCCGAAGGCGTCGGGCAGTCCTGTTTAGGTTGGCTGGTTGGGATAAGGGTTTAGGGTTTAGGGCTTCGGGTTTAGGCAGTTTTGGTGCATTTTTTGTCTAGCTCCTTTGAGAAACCCCTCCCCCCCACCTAGGTTCAGGACACGAGTCTGTCCCCAGTCCTCCGTGATCCTGTCAACCTTGCTGCGCTTCTCAGCCAAGACTCTACGCACGTTGCTTACCTGGGTCGTTTCTCTCTGGCCGCCCGTAGTATCTATGAGTAGGTACCTGCCTAGGAGACAAAGCAGCTAGAGGAAAATCAACAGTTTCCTAAAGTGCCGGCTCGTTGCCCAAGTCTCCTCCAAAGCAGGTGTAGCCGCGAGGTAGGTCATGCCCTGGGCCTGGTCCCGCTCCAAATCGGTGTTGCAGCACCAGAAAGAGGCCAAGGCGGCATGGAAATCGAAGAAGCCGTACGACGCGGAGCCTATATCGGGCCCAGCTGATGCTGAGGCTGGCGGGTCGGTAGGCACCTCGTGGTCTTCCTTCTCCTGTCCCAGGCTGACAATCAAGGTCCAATTCACCTCGTTTGATGCCTCGGCCATTGGAGTTAATCCTGGGCTTTGAAGTAACCAGGGAGAAAAAAGTATAGACTTCTATGTCATAATGGTTCCTTTAAGGAACCATCGATCCCCCCAAAAAGTATTATTAAAATATGGTATTCCTTTAAGGAACCATAGATCCCCCCCCAATAAAAAGAAGCATTAAAGTATGGTATTCCAAAGCCCAGAATCTGAAGCTATGCCTCTCCGTTGCCAAGGCCTGGACCTGCGTAATTCTCAAAATTAGGGTTTAGGGGTTAGGGTACTTTTTATAACTGTCTGGTGCTTAGTAGGGAATGGGGGTATGGGTCATAGGGACTACTATATGGGACCTTAAGGGGCTATCATAGGGATCCATTCCCCCATTCCCTACTAAGCACCAGACAGATAAGGGTGCCGTACACGGAACCCCAATTTAGAGAACTACCCACCTCCAAGGTGGAATGGAAGAGTTTCCTCGTGGCTTGCTCCAGGGCACCTTTCAAGAGCGGATTGAGGCCGGCCCTGCTACTCGCATAGTGCCTTGGCTGACTTCTGAACCCCTCCAAAAAGTTAAACTGTTAGCCTCCTTATTATGGTTCATCTAGAAACCCAAAAAGTTAAAGTCCTAAGAGCCAACCAGCAGAACACCAAGGTGCATCCTGAAGGTGTACACCGTGTCACTTAGCCATTCCAGTCGGCCGACCTCGAAGATAGGAAAAACAGCCGCCGGCAGATCCCTTTCGACGTTGTGGTGCAGGATGTTCAGGTTGCTGAGCATCTCATGCAGGTTGGAGCCAAGCGAGCGAAGCAGCCGAATGAAGCCAGCACCAGCCGCAAAGTCGACGAAGTACGCGCCGAACAGCTCGAGTGCCGCCTCCAACGGTGCTCCTGCCACTTCTGCGCCGATCTTGACAGCCGCCATGGTGAGAGCATCATCGTAAGGCTTCATCTCCAGAATCGTCGCCTCATCTTCGACGCCGGCTCGCTTCAAGATCTCCTTCCACGCCACTTCGCCGAAGGTGTCCACAACGAATGCACGGAAAACAACATGAATGAGGCCATGCATGTCGACGTTTGTCGACACACGGGAGAGGACCCGGGCTTTGAGCATCGCAAGAGTTAGAAGAAGCCTTTCCAGTTTGAATCCAGGGGCCCCGTGACAAACCTCCAGACTCTTCACTGTCTTGAGAAGTCAGATCCATGATTACCCAGAGACTCCAATTTTCCTTAATTAAGGAATATACCTTAAGTCATATTAAGGACCCTACTATAATTTAAGGAATATTCCGCAATTAAGGGATATTGGAGTCTCTGGGTACTCGCTTCCAGCAACTGTTGTGCCAAGGGGCGGCTGCATCATCGGCGGAATAAGAGGCACAGACTAACCTGACAGCAGGATACACGCTTCGGGCGCGTGCCCTAGTGGGGCTGGGTGGTTTCTCCCAGCCCAATGTGGGACTTTCCGAAAAAAAAGGGGTTACTTATTTTGGGGGTGCTTATAACAAGGATCCTACCATGTAGGGTAGTATATTAGGGCCCCCTATTTTCGGAAACCCGCATATGTAGATAAGGTCTTTAACGCACGAAGGAGCTGGGCATGCAAATGCTTCCGAGATCGTTTCTGCAGCTTGGCGTTCTTGGTTGTGAGTCAGCTTGGTTGAAACGTGCTCGGTCCAAGGTTGCTATATGGGTAGTTGTCAAAATTATGGTCCCTTTTGGGGTACCTGAATAATAGGTGCCGTATTATAATAAGGAACCAACAAGGGACCCTAATTTTGACAACCACCCATATAAGGATGCAAATGCGACCCGTCATACTCGTACAGCCATTACAAGCACGGAGAGCTGTGGAGTGTACTGTACACTTACTAAATGCCCTAAACCCTAAATCCTAAGCCCCATGTAAACCCTAAACCCCTACGCCCTAAACCTACCATAACAAGCCGAAGCAGTTGCAGTCTCACGGAATGCCAAAAAGACATCCCGAAAGGAAAACCTTGATAACTCCAAAATCTGCACTAAACGTCAGCTAAACCCTAAACCCTAAACCCTAAACCGCTGAGCCCCTCACAGTTGGGTTTGGGGTTTGGGATTTAAGTTGAAGGCGCAGGCTTGAAGCCTCTCCGCTCGTGAAGCGCTTGTGTCTAGCTTCAGAGGCCGAAGCACATGATGTAGGGGCCTTAAAAAATTAAGATTAGGGGTTTTGGGCTCCTTTATAGTAAAATCATAATAAGGAACCCCAAAATAGAATAGGTATATTAGGCCCCTACATAAGCCAAAGTTTGACGGTGTGGGATCAACTCTTTTCGTGCATCATCCAACCAAAGCACTTACTGCGACATTCGAAATTCGTGTCTCCCGTCATCTGAAACCTGAATCAAAGATGTGCAGCTCAGCAGCTGTGGGCCCACCGCAGAGCGAATTGAATTCAAAGCCTTGTGCAAAATTTCGGCTAGCCTCGGTGGAGGCTGTGTGAATCAGGGCTGAAGCTCTAGGCAGCGGGGATGTGAGGTGGCATCCAGCATTGCAAGGGCCCCTGCTAGCGGCTTTTGCTGATTGTTCAACTAGGAGTTTTACGGGCCACTAGGCTGTTGCGGACCCGGGTTTTGTCTTCCATAGACCCTGTGGCTTGCAGGTTGTCAACCCTTGCCAATGACACACGCTTTGCACCTGCACGTGCGCAGACCCCAGAGCCAACATCCCCTAGGGCTCAAGAGATAGCCGAGTCCTGGCTGACAAACATCTTTTGAGCAAGGCCTGGTGGGTCTTTGAATTCCTCGATTTGCGAAGACCTAAACAGGACACTAGTTGAAATTCGCAAACATTAGGAGGGCGTATAATAAGGGTAAGCGTGCGCTAAGGAAATAAGCATGTATCACATCTCAGTTCCGTAAAAAAAGACACTCTAGCCCTAAACCCCCCAACCCTAAACCATAAATCCTAATCCCTAAATCCCCCAGGACGGTCAAATGCTCGTGGGAACTCCTGGGCGCGCGTAACCGTCAAGCCCTTCGGTTGCGTCCCTTGCAATATCCCTAAACCGCTAAACCCCTAATAGAGTACCCTAGACATAGTAGGATCCTTATTGCAAGGACCCCCAAAATAAAGTAACCCATTAATTTCGGAAACTCCCATATATATATATATATGTATATATATATATATATAGATATATATATATATCTCTATATACATATATATATATATATAGATATATATATATATATATAAACTAAACCCTAAACCCTAAAACAGCAAGACCCTGAAACCTCAGGAACCAGCGCCTTGCAGGTCGGCTTGCTTTGAGGCTCTCTCCCGGGTCTTGAGATAAAGGGTACTGTAGGGGCCTGAATAATGCGGTTTAGGGTTTAGGGTTTCGGGGAATGACCTATATTAGTTTTGGGGTTGAGGGTTTTAGGGTTTAGGGGGGTTCCTTAGTATATTTATAGCATAATGGGCCCCAAAAAATCTATTCTAATTATTTAGACCCCTACATTATCCAGCTTCAGGCTCTCGAATTTGTATTTTTTTAGGGCGTAAGGCTGCCCAGACTTTCGGGTATGAGGTTTGTTCTTTAGCTCCCAAAATTTAAGCTGACTTGTCGGGTATCATGGGGAACTAAAGGTTAACCTTTTGGGTTTATATAGNNCCCGAAAAAGGTTAAAGGTTACCTACTCTACTACTAGGTAAGGGGTGCAGATGGTGTGGGAGTTTAGAGCATATCGGTTTTAAACAGGGTTTGATGCTGCTTTTGGGCTTGAGGCATACGGTCAAGGGTTTACAGCTTCAAATTCAAACAAACCTCAACCAACCAGAACCTATTTTTTTGCAGGGTCCCTATAAATCCCATATCAGGGTTTCATAATAAGAACCTACAATTTGGTAGGTTACGGAAGAGCCTCATTGCCCACACCCCAAGATCTCCAGAGCCATGAATTGGCTGAAATCCAGTACAGGGTAATGTAGGAACCTGATTAAGAAACCCTGGCCCTGTAACCCCAAACTAGTAGGCTTCAAATAAAGAGCCCTAATAACGACACGTTGAACGTAAGTGGATTTAGGGTCTAAGAAGGCCCAATTATGCAAACGCGCGCCACAACCACTTTGGACTTTGCAGCGTCGTCAGGGGTTCAGAGTTCCTAGACCCCGGTTTAGGGTTTAGGGTTTAGGGTTTAGGGTTCACCTACCCTCTGATATACCCTAAATACCCACTATTAATCCATCAAAGGGCCCTTGGGTGGTCCTGGTTGAGGGTCTAGGAGGATGTCGGATGCTTTGGGAAGGTTGAGAAGCACAGGATCCTAACATATGGGTGGTTGTCAAAATTATGGTCCCTTTTTGGGTCCTTATTATAATACGGCACCTATTATTTAGGGTACCCCAAAAGGGACCATAATTTTGACAACTACCCATATGTACAACTGCCCAAGAGTACTCGCAGGCTTACTAGAAGGATCCTCACCCCCCCCTTCAAAAAAGCACACATCCACACACCAAGATTGAGAAATCTGTCTCCCTCGCCACACCCGTCGCTCATCGAAAACTCCCCCTAAACCCTAAACCCTAAACTACACGTAACTTCTTGAAGCGGGCAGCCGGGGAAGATCTTCGAAACCTCAGCAAGGCAGGCTCAGCGACCCCAGGCACCCAAAGGTAGAGGCCTTAAAAGTGAAAGTAGGGTTTAGGGTTTAGGGTTTAGGTTTTAGGGCTTTAGGGTTTTAGGGTTTTAGGGTTTCGGATCGCTTACATTTCTAATGTAAAGGGGACAAAACGGAATACTTGTTGCGAATCCTTACGACCTCTATCTTCATAACCCCAACTGGACCCACGTCAGAAGCCGTCGACGCGTGGAGAACGCCAGGTTTTAGTGAACAACCTGCGCCACAACCATCGAACCATCTCAGCCCCTCAAGCCTAAACTATAGGGTTCAGGGTTTAGGGTTCCTGCGCGCCCTAAACTCAAAACCCTTTTCTGCACGGACTGAAGTGCCGGCCAGCGCCCATGCAACCCTCACCCCCTCTTAAGGCACACAGGAAAACCCTAAACCCTAAACCCTGAACCCTTTAAACCCTAAATCCTAAACTCTACACCCTTTAAACCCTAAACCCTAAACGCCTCAACCCACGGCCTCACGGATCCTCGTATCTTCGCACTTGCAGCCCAGCGGCGCTTCCGAAGCCGATCGTCGGAAAAATGTCTTTCAAGAGCTGAGAAGGCATCATCGATGCCTTGCAGTGCCCAGATCCTCAGAGGTGTTTTTTCAGGTAGGGGTTTAGGGTTTAGGGTTTAGGGTTTAGGGTATAGGGTTTAGGGTTTAGGGTTTAGGGATTTTCTCAGGGCTTCGGGCGCAGGGTTTCGGAACCAGGATGGGTTTAGCGGGTTTAGGATCGAGTTCTGGGTTTCGGGTGCGACGTAACGGGAGAATGTGCAACGACCCTGCGTATGAACAAAATCCTTAACCAACTACGTCTTATAATTAGAATAGGGGTTAGGGTATATATTATACTATAATTATGCCCCCCAAACCCTATTCTAATTATTCAGGCCCCTACATTAGCCCCGGAACCACATCTACAAAGAAATCCTGGCCAGACCTTCTCAAGCATCCTAGCGGTAACATGCTCAGCGAGGGGGACAGTAGAGGGTTCCCTAGGATGGGGGGGCGGGTCTTCAACAAATCAGGGCACCCTCAGTTGGGGAATTCCGAAAATAGGGGACCCCAATATCGCACCCCAAATAGTAGGATCCTTATTCTAAGGACCTCAAAATCAGGTACCCCTAATTTCCGGAAACTCCCATTTCGACCCCAAACAGTAGGAGCCTCCATCCCAGGAGCCCTGAGCAAGTAGGGCAGGGCACGCCCAACTGCAAGAACTCCGGGTTCTGAGGCTTCACCCTGACCAAACATTGGGTGCTGCCCCGCCCCAT
>CAJNDV010022625.1:4662-14780 GCA_905221635.1 Symbiodinium sp. CCMP2456
TCGCCTCAGCGCAGCAGACCTGGGCTCAACAGGACAGTATGATGTTTGCATGCTAAATTCCTCATTCCAGGGGTGTTTGGGGGCTCTTTAGGGCCTTCTTAGGGTGGCTTTTCTCCGTGGGATTTAGGGTTTGGGTTTCAGGGTTCGGTGAGAGTGCTGAGTTTTAGCTTTCGGAGCTTAGTATGTGGGGCCCACTTGCATGGCACCTCTTCGTCTTTGTCAGCCCGACGAAAGTCGATTGCTTATAATATTATACTGGCCGGTAAGATGGGTTTAGGGTTTAGGGGTGTAAGGTTTAGGAGGTTAGGAGTTTAGGGTTTAGGGGTTTAGGGTTTAGGATTCAGGGTTTAGGATTTAGGACATTTAGGACTTAGTGAACTCTGGACAACCCTGTTGAGCATTACAAAAGACTGCAATTTGAAGGACATCTCCCTTAGCAGAGGCATTGGGCTCTCGAGGATCGTAAGTCTCTGGAACCTAAGCAGCCCCAAACCCGGACTAAACCCTTAACCCTCAAACCTTATATAGCGGCTTAGTTCAGGTTTTGAGGCTTCTGTATCTTAATAAGGAGTACTATGGCTATCTGTTGTCCTCTCCATAACTTCAAGGCTATCCTCGAATGCTAGTACCAAACCCATCACAACATACAGTAGAAAACCTGTGAAACGCTGAGGCATACTGTGATCGCCGACTATCCGACCATTGTATAACCCTGATACAAACCTACAAAAAGCACGTAAAACCGTCACGCAAAACTGCGAAATCCCATGAGAATGCAGTCAAAACGTTACAGCACAGATATCGAAACTCAGAAAACCGCAAGTAGGCGAGACAAAGGGTCTTGCACAAGTCTCAACCTTTCAAGGAAATACACATCCTCACACACGCTGAGACACACAAACACACACACACACACACATGCACATACACAGACACGTACATGCACAAGCAAGAAACCGCGCGTGTGTGTGTGTGTGTGTCTGTAAAAAAAAACATATAAAGACGCGTATGTACGTACACACACACACACACACGCGTGCAGACACGTAAACACACGCAGACATACATGTATGCACACACACCACACACCACACACTCTCACGCATGCAAATGCACTCACGGCCTTCAGCTGATGTTTTGCGATTGCGCAGCCAAGGAACATCACCACGTCTCTTCGCCAGTTGAAGCAGTTGGATGGGACCGCCCTGTCGGGAAAGCGCTTCATCAGACAATTCCTTTCTTGTAATAGGAACCTGATTAAGAAACCCTGGGTCCTTATTAGGGTTCTTAATATGAACCCTAACATATTGGGTTATAGGGCCAGGGTTTCTCAATCAGGTTCCTACATTACTTAGTCAGCGATGGTCCTTGCACTGCTTGTTGTGCCTTCAATCCTACCTCCTACTTGACACTCCTCAACCACCTTCAAAAACCCCCTCAGCCCTGAAAAGCCTTCTTAAGAGCCCAGAGGACCCCAAACAACCTCCAGAACCCCTTAAAACCCCCCCCCTCCCTTCTCCCTTCTCGAAAACAGCACCGAGAGAGATCGCAGGAGCCATTTCGAGAGCCTGGCGCAATACCGACACCTTCCCGATCCTTTGCGCCGAACGCTTGGGGCTGTCCAGGTGCGAAAGGGATTGGGTGTAGGGTTTAGGGTTTAGGGCTGTAGAGTTAAACCCTAGAAACCTAAAACCCTAAACCTTAAACTAGGGTTTGGGTTTAAGGTTCAGGACCTGAAGGCCTACTTTTGGGGTTCCCTTAAGGGTTCTTGCCGATGCGCTTCGCTGAATCCTTGGGCTGGTCAGGTGCGCAAAATTTCAGAAGGTGATACAAGGGTTCGAAGGGGTGTTTGTACGGGGTTGTTTTGGTTCTCGTTTGGTTAAAGCGGATGTTTGTAGGCTTCTGTAGTTTCTTGTGTAGGGTCTCGTATAGGGTATAGGGCCTGATGGAGGTTTGGAACTGGTGTGCTTTGGGATCTAAAAGGGCTCTAGACGGGCTAACTGGGTTCTTCCCAAATCCCCTTCTCCGAACTCTTGGAGGTGGAGTGCTGGGTTCATGCAGAGGCCTCAATAGTTGGCATAGGGTTCTGGTCACCCTAAACCCTCAACCCTCAACCCTAAACCCTAAACCCTAAACCCAACCCTAAACCCTAAACCCTAAACCCTAAACCGGAATAAGGAACTAGTGGTAAGGCCTTGGGCTCGTAAAAAAAAGGCCCTTGGAGGTTTCTGCCACGGGTTCCATGAGGTGCTGGAGACGGCCGGGAGTTTTCCTTGGGATCGGGGATGGGGCTTGATACAGCTAGGGTTCCTTAGGGTTTAGGGTTTTAGGGTTTAGGGTTTAGGGTTTAGGGTTGGAGGTTCATGGGTAGTCTAAGTGGGGTTAAAAGCCCCCTAGTATGGGTTATAACTATAGTTACCTTGCTTATAACCCCACTTATAACTACCCATGAACCTCCAAGTAAGTCCTCCTCCCTCCATCCCCCCCCGTGCCAAAGTAGGACCCGTATACATTGTTTATTTTGGGGGGATCTCCTTACTGTAATCTTATTCGGGATGACATCCGGAACTCGGTTACCCTTCCTAGTACAGGCCGAAAAGGAGCCCTTACATTCAGAAGCATCCTGTTGCTTGCTATGGCTCGCTGCCAAGTGGAAAGGATGGTCTGCAGCATACGGTTGATGATAGAAATCCTGCACTACCCAAAATGAGTAATAGACCATAAGTCCCATAGTTTTAGGGTCCTTAAGGTAACGTAATGCAGGATTTATATCATCATCAATAGAGGCATGAAGATCTCGTTCTCGGAGTGCAGCCTTCGCGTGTGCGAAAGCTGCTGAAAGAGGGGAGATGACTCTTAGCAAGGACAAACCGGGTCATTCTATATGACCTACAGGGCAAGGAGGCGCACCATATTCTTGGTTCGACACAAGGAGAACAAGAACCCTGAACACCTAAGCCCTAAACCCAAACCGTATTTCATCTTCGAGCAAGATGGGAAATCTTGGGTTCGACCATTATTGCCTGGACTGTGAGGGGGTTTGGGGTTTAGGGTTTAAGGTTTAGGGTTTAGGGTTGAACACCCTGACGCAGGACTTCAGGAGGGTTTTTCAAGAGCTGCTTCTATGTGGCTTCTGCAAAGGCTTTTTCGGGGATAAACAACACAAGGGTTCTTTACGGCTCTTTATGGGCTTGATAAGGGTTTTTCACGCCCGAAACCCCCTAAAAATGATTGAAAACTCAAAGAGGGCTCTGTGATTTACTGGTTTAGGGTTCAGGGTTTTAGGGCTCAGGGTTTAGGGTTTTGTGTATTGTAAACGCCACTATGATACGGCTTATAGGGCCCGCTAAAACCCACCCCAACCTTACAGACACCCCTCCAGAAGCGCTTATTATGGAAGCCCTTTAAAGGCACCCTACTCTAAGTATACCGGCACCCTACTTATGGGCCCAAGAGATTCAGTGAATAAGGTTATGGGCAAGGTCGTGATTAGGATATCACGCCTCTGGGGACTCACAACCCCAACTATATCCCTACTTAGAACATAAGGATACAAGTACTTGAGTTAGGGTTATCAGTAAAAACTATAGGTGTATTTACCTGTCGTAACCCTAGCTACTGCCCTCAATGATCCCCCCAAACACTCCTAAACTATAGAACCATTTTAGATCCCTTTTAAGGAACCCCCTTAAGTTACTAAGTCCCGTGATCCTTTAAGTATATCCAAGGTTAGAGGTATGGGCCCCTAATATGGACCCTTAGGGGCTTCTAGGGACCCTTCAGGGTACATATAGGGTATATAGTAGGTATATAAGGGTCCCAGGGTTAAGGGCCCATGCTAGGGGCCCATGGGTTTAACCTTAGAGTATCCCTAAACCCTAAACCCTAAACTTAGCCTAAACCCTAAACCTTAAATTACCTTAGAGTATAGTGGGGCTCCTGCAGCCCTAACTCCCCGCCTGCAGTGCACAGGCTGCCCTGCATCATATCGAAGCCAAGGCCCTGCTCTGAGAGATTGGGGGTTCGGATTTAGGGTTTAGGGTTTAGGGTTTAGGGGAGGGAGAGGGAGGGAGGGTTCGGATTTTTGGTTGAGGGTTTCGGGTTGAGGGTTTAGGAAGTTCGGGGTTTGGGGTTCGGATTTCGGGTTGAGGGTTTAGGAAGTTTAGGGCTTGGGGTTCGGATTTCGGGTTGAGGGTTTAGGAAGTTTAGGGTTTGGGGTTCGGATTTCGGGTTGAGGGTTTAGGAAGTTTAGGGTTTGGGGTTCGGATTTAGGGTTGAGGTTTAGGAAGTTGAGGGTTGAGGGTTTATAGGGCTTGGGGAGGGTTCAGGTTTAAGGCTAGGGCCTACGGCTAGGGTGGGCCTGTGTCAGCAGGTAGCGCAATTGCAGCAGCAGGAAAAATAATATAGAAGCCTAAATAAACACCTATACTATTTTTTTTCCACACAGAGGACATCGATTTGGCGACCCTTGGATACGGTTTTGCGCCTGACCCGACGGTGGTAGATTGGGTGGACTCCCATACCGCTGCCGCGAGCGTTGAAGGGCCGCGTGAAACCGCGTGCCGCTTCTGGTTGCGCAAACCCTCCTCGTTTCACAAGAATTCAGGCTAGAATTTTGGGACGCGCTGTAATCACAGCACGACGGTCCGCACAGCAACAGGAACAGGTATACTATTTTTTTGGGGGGGGGCTCCTGATCATATGTTTAGCATAACGGGCCCCAAAATCCTATTCTAATTACTAAGGCCCCTACCTTACGCGTTCATCTCGTTGTCGAACTGCTTTCTCGACCCTGCAGCCCGAAACCCCAAACCTTCAAATCGTTAAGCCCTTGCTTCCAACTCTTCCCCACATCCCTCGAAGAAGTGTTCTCAGAAAGGATACACTATTCTTCTGCCCTCGACATAGGCCTTTTTTCAGGGGTTCCGCTCTTTAGGGCTCAGTGGGGGTCTGAGTTGTACTATAGGGGCCCTTATACTGACCTATATTATTTCCTATATTATTTTAGGGGTTCCTTATTGTAATTATAGTATAGTATACCCCAAAACCATATTCTGATTATTCAGGCCCTTATACTAGCTTCACCGAAAGGATGTTGACGACGGAGTCGCTCGGCAGCAGGAAGCCACCGACTACTCAGAGCTCGTCGGCAAGGGTGGTGGGGTTTCAGGGTTTCGCGGTGTAAGGGGTTCGGGTGAAGGGGGTTTAGGATTTGGGGTTCGGAGTTAGGGTTGAGGGTAGAGGGGTTCAGAGTTTAGGGTTTAGGGAACCCTAAATCCTAAATCCTAAACCCTAAACCGTTAGAGTTTAGGGGTTCCGAGTTTAGGGTTGGTCCTGCCTTGCCTACACGGAGAGACCCGGTAAGGAGAAGGAGCCCAGAGGTAGGAGGGCCTGTAAAGAAGCCCTTAAAGGTAAACTGGAAAGGAAGCCCTTAAAGGAACCCTGAATCGTAGGTAGTGTTTGGGAGACCCCTTAAGGGGGACCCTTCTGAACCCTCTTTTCTGGCTCTTTTAAAAGGGACGTTATTGAGAGGGTCTATATCGCCAAGGGTCCCCCTAACCCTAACTTCCATTACTGGAACCCTGAAAAGGGAGCCTTCCAGGGGACCATTGAAAAAAGCACATTGTACAACCTCGGCTGTGAGAGCCGTATGTTCATGCGGTTTTTTCGGCCCCGAGAGGTCCCAAGCATTAGCTGTACACTGGGTTTAGGGTTTGGGGTTCAGGTTTAGGGTTTAGGATTTGGGGATGTGGCCATAAATGCAGAGTAGCAAGGATTCGGGTGCCGTTCTGTTGCAAGGGTTCTGGGCAAGCACCATTACTTGGGCAAGAACCTGCCGTCATCAGCACTAAACCTAGGCCAGATCTGACAGTAGTACCCTTGTGCAGTTGTTGACCTCTGCGGTTCCTGATATCAAGACTGACTAGTACAAAAGGTGTATCCTGATGATTTACGGGCTTACTGGTGAACGTAGTTTGTTTCAGGAACAGAAAGAGGCCAGCATGCGATTTAACAAAGAAACCCTATAACCCCCTATCTGAAGGCCTTGTTATACAACCCTATTACCAAACCAGACGAAAAACCCTAAACCCCCTAAACCCTAAAGCCCTAAACCCTAAACCCTAAAACCCTAAAACCCTAAAACCCTAAACCCTAAACCCTAAACAAAATCCCGAACCCCGATTAAGCCTCGAAACCTGCCGAAGGTCCCGGAACCCCGGGCTGAAAAGGTGAACGGTGAGTTTAGGCCTTATAGGGCTTAGAGTTTAGCGTTTAGGGTTTAGAGGGCTTAGAGTTTAGGGTCTAGGGTTTAGAGGGCTTAGAGTTTAGAGTTTAGGGTTTATAGTGCTTAGAGTTTCGGGTTTAGGGTTTAGAGGGTTTGGGTTTAGGGTTTTGGGTTTAGGGTTTGGGGTTTTGGGTTTAGGGTTTAGGGTGTAGAGGGTAGAGTGTAAGGGATCTACTTTGAGGCTTTAGAATTTCGAAGGTAGAAGCTTCAAGAATCAGCAGCACTGTCCTTCTGATTAAAGCTATAGTCGGATACACCCCCAAAACCCCATTCTGATGACAACGGCTCTTATGGTACTCAGAGGATATTGGGTTCTTTAGGTGTTAGCAAGGACTTTAAGGGTGTCTAGATGGCTTTATAAGGGTTTCTAGAAGTCGTAGGCATCGGGTTTTGGGGTCCACTTAGAGGATCAGGGGGCGTTGTAGGGCCGCAGGGTGCTAAAACCGGATTCTTTCAGGGTTCTCTTCAGTGAACAGTGCCCAGGGAAGCAGGCTCCCTGAACCCTAAACCCTAAACCCTAAACCCTAAACCCTAAACCCAACACCCTAAGCCCTAAACCCTAAACCCTAAACCCTAAACCCTAAACCGTACCGCCCTACATGTAGCATTCTGATTCAAGCTGTTCTGTATTCCACCCGCCTTCCGCTTCGACATCGCGAAGATGGCCGCCACTCGGCTTGCAACCGTCAACGCTTTAAGTGCTGCGTCTTCCTTGCTCCCTAGCACCAAGGCCCCGAGCACTATGGACTTCTTGGCAGCTCGCTCCCAGCCCATCATCCAGTCGGCAGGGGTCACTTGGCTGCCGGTTCAAAGCGCACAATTCCTAGCTCCGATTCATCAAACCAAGGACGATGCGAGCGACGGCAGCCCTACAAAAAAGCAACGAGCAACTCGTCAGTGAACCTTTGCATCTGCACCTCGTCATATAGCCGAGACTCAGGTCGCGGAGCCAAAGATCTTCATCCCGGACGCGGCAGTGCCAGCGGTGCCACAGATCATATGCCCGGCAGGGGCGCCAACACCGCCCCGCGGCGCCAAAACCGGGGACGTCCTGAGCCTGCCCACGCCAGCCATGCACTCCCCACCCATGTACTTGAACCCAATCCTCCCAATCGACCCACCCATCCCGCACCACAACGGCAACGGCACCGGAAACGCCCTGGCAAACCTTGATCCTCCCCCTCCCTCTCCCTGCTTCCCTCCCCTAGCTTTCGTCGGCCCAGGCTGGACGTGGGCAGTGTGCGGCAAGGACGCGGAGAAAGACGCTGGCTGGGGCCTTGGTATGGGTTGCGCTCGTTTCTGATCTTCTCAACTTGATTTATGACCGACTGGTGCTCCGAAGCTATGACTCCTCGGAGCGCTTTCGGCTTACGGCAATCCGGCCTTTTTTTCGAGTCTGCCGCTTGGTTTAGGAGGCTGGTTTGGCAGCTTATTTGGCTCTAGCTCCATTTCGCGCGAGTGATTTTCCCTTCTCTTTCTGCAGGACCATGTCGCCATTCTGGATCATGATGCTGTTCGTGACCGTCGCCGCTTGGTTTGGTGGTTTGGGCTTTCGTCGTGCATGGGTTTCTCTGTGTCCCTCGACTTTCTTGGGTTCTGTGGTTTCTTGCGGGGTTTCTGCAGGTCGGAGCTGCGGAAAGCTCCAGCAGCAGCTCCAGCAGCAGCTCCGAGCCTTGGTGTGGAGTGGTTTTGTTTTTTTGTCTCTTTTCTTTTCTGTCAGTTGCTTGTTTCGGACTGAGGACACGTCCTCGGCCGCTTGGCTTCGGTTCTTCTTCTTCGGGCTTGGGTGCTTCGCTTTTGTTCTTTTGGTCTCAGGGCTGCGGGTTAAGGCCTGCGGTTTTAGAGCTTTCCAGCTTAGGTGCAGAAGATCGGCGCCACTCCCGCGGACCGCACGGGAGCGCCTTGACGTTGCTTAGGGGGTCGTTGCCCCTCTTTCGTGTTCTTGCATGGTGGCCGCTCAGGTGGATGAAATGGCGACTTGGCCTTTACTTGGGGTTGGGGCTTTTGGTTTTCTGTTTTCATTGTGTTTTGTTTTCACTGCTTGTCCTTGATTGAGGAGATTGCACCCTTCCCAGCAACTTGGCGTTGACTTACCCTTTGCTTTTGCTAGGCTGTCCAACTTGCGGCTCGTCGGGTTTAGGCTTGAGGGGTGGAGGCTTGGGTTTCCTAGGTCTGCAGCTTAGGCCCCTGTTACGCCGTCCCAAGAGGATCAGGAGGAGCCGCCGCTTCCGGCCGCTCGGCTCTGCCCTGCTTTGCTTTTGCTAGGCTGTTTTACTTGCGTTGTGTTGGGTTTGGTGTTGGCGGGTGAAGGCTTGGGTTTCCGCGGTCTGCAGCTTAGGCGCCGGCGAACCCACCTCCAGCGTCCCGGCATCGTCTTTCAGTTGTTGCTCGCGCTGTTTGTCTGGCCTCTTGGTTGCGTTTTTGTTTGCTCTGGACTTCTGCGTTTCTGAGGTTTTCGAGGCATGGGAGCTGGCCCTGTGTGTGACTTGGCTTGTGCGCCGGCTTCGAGCGTGCGTGCTTCTCCTTGCCCATGTGTGTATGTGTTGCTTGTCGCTGGATCTAAGGAGGACGACGACGAGGATGACCTCCCGCTTGGAGCCGCTTGGCTTTGCTCTGCCTTGCTTTTGCTAGGGTGTTTTACTTGCGTGTTGTTGGGTTTGGGGTTGGCGGGTGAAGGCTTGGGTTTCCACGGTCTGCAGCTTAGGCCTCGGCGTGCTGCACGCCACCAGCTGGTGCGGGAGCGTCCCGGTTCTGTCTTTCGGTTGTTGCTCGCGATGTTTGTCTGGCGTTCTTGGCTGCGTTTTTGTCTGCTCTGGACTTCTGCGTTTCTGAGGTCTTCCAGCAGGGGGAGTTGAACCTCTACGTGACTTGGCTTGTCTGCTTGTTTTGCTCGTGCGTGCTTCCTGTTTCCCGTGTTTGTGTGTGTGTGTGTGTGTTGCTTGTTGGTGGATATAAGGAGGACGGCGGCGACTGGGAGGACTTGCCTGAGGGCGAGGTGGCCCCCACCACCCCTCCCCTCATTGTACCTTGGTCCGCGCTTCCGTACTCTTGTCTAGGTTTGTGTTGTTGTTGTGACGACTCTTCTTGTTTCGGTTGTGGGGACTCGCTTTGTCTTCTGTCTCTGTCCGTCTCCTCGTCGTTTCGTTTTTTTTTTGGATGTCGAGGTCAACGGCAACGTCATCGCCCCCCCGGACTATTTCTGCGGGGATGTGATCATCACCGCCCCACTTACCCCTCCCACGCCACCTCACCAGCCACCCGCACCCCACTCCCCCATTCACCCCACTCACTACCACTCCATCGTCGCCCCTTCCCTTGCCCTCCCACTTTTACACCCCCACGGCCCAACCTTCCCCGAGAACGACGTCAGTGACTCAGTGGTTTGGGCTTGTCGTGCCGGGTTGGAAGTCTGTTGTGCAGCTGTCTTTCTTTGTGAGGCAACACAACTCGATCACCTCCTCACGGTTTCTTGGACTAAGTGTTTGGGATGTTTTTGCTTCTGTGGCTGTGGCTGCGTCTTTGGATCAGGTCCAGTTGGACGTCTTCGCTCCCGAGCCCCTCCCGCCCGTGGTGCTGGGCTTAGCTTTGGGGGGGGGGGGTGGTGTTCCTTGGTCCCGGGGTTTGGGCTTCGCTGCTGCTTTTGCGTGAGGAGCTTGCGTCCGGATCGTCCGATGACCCCGCTCCTTGGTCTTGTGCTGCGCGCGTGCTTTTGGTTTCGTCAGTGCCTTCGCGTCTTTGCATCCGAGGTGATCATTTCTGTCACGGACGACGAACTGGATGAGCAGGCCTTCTGGGAGGAGCTTCTCGCGGAGGTGGGCGGCTAGTCTGGTGC
>CAJNDV010022625.1:15100-33123 GCA_905221635.1 Symbiodinium sp. CCMP2456
GTGCGCAGGTTTCTCCGGGGCTGCCTTGTGGGGGTGTTTGGCTTGTCCTTTAGGCTTCGGGGTTCCTTCCCTCGACCCTTTGCCTCTGTAGGAGTGCCTGTCGAGTGCCCAGCCCGTCAGTGTTTGCGTTTGTTTTCCCTACTTCTTCCCTCACCCCTTTGCTGCCACTTGCGTCCTTGCTGCGCCCGTGGTGGCTATAGGGTTTAGGGTTTAGGGCTATAGACCGGATGAGCTTGCAGGTTTTACACTCACGTCTAGCAGAGCTCGAGTTAAATAAACAAGAAAGAGTATAATGGAGAAGCTGAAATATAGTACTGTTAGGGTTCCTTAATATAAAACACAATAACGGAGCCCAAAACACTATTCAAATTTTTAAGGCCCCTACATTAGAACACACTTCTGATCACTCCCATTAACCCTATACCCTAAGCCCTCAACCCCCCTAAACCCTAAACCTAAACCCCTAAACCCTAAACCCCTAAACCCCTAAACCCTAAACCCTAAACCCTAAACCCCTAAACCCTAAACCGTGCCAGACCCCAATCTTCCTGCGGCGACGCGTCCCCGCCGGAGCGCTGTCGGCTTCGACGGTGGCCGCGGGACGTGCTGTCGGAGAGCCGAAGGCGCAGTTTAGGGTTTAGGGTTTAGGGTTTAGGGAATAGAGTTTACTTGGAGGGTTTAGGGTTTAGGGTACTTGGAGGATCATGGGACTTAGTAAGTAAAGATACAAGTACATTTAAGTAGGGTTTCCTATTTTTTTAACCAATTTCACAGTGCTCTGCAGGGGTTTATAAGTGTCTTGCGGGGGTTTCTGCTTTCCTGACAGCTTCAGGAGTACTGGGGTTTTGGAGTCTTGGTGTCTTGTTAGGGTTCAGGGTTGTTCTGCTTAGAGGTTCCAGCGAATGAACCAGCAGGTTATAGGCAGAGTCATTGGGAGCTAGGATTAGGGGGACCCTTGGGGATATAGACCCTCTCAACAAGGCCCCTTTTAAGAGAGCCAAAAGTAGGGTTCAGAAGGGGTACCATTTAAGGGCTACCCCTAATAATACCACCTAGCCACAAGCCCTTTTACCGCGGTGATCCTGTTTGGAGCCAACCTACACCCTGAGTCAACGAGGATCCCTCACACGCGGTTTAGGGTCTAGGGTTTAGGGTATTCTTAAGGAAGGGTTGTGCGGTAGGGGGCCAATCAACCCCGAATGAACACATGACTCAAGTCCCATATCGGGATGTTAGGTAAAGGATTGCATTTTATGCGTTCGAGGTGTTTAGGTGATAGAGGAGCCTAACTAATTACCAATACCATCGTATCATATACCCTAATAATATACCCCAATAACCCTGCTCTACATACTATAAGGTCCCTTTCCTAAAGAGTACGGAATTTGCGGTTCTGTTGATTGACGTACTTCATGAGCAGGGATCGAGAACCGTGTTTGTGACAGTCCGTGAGGCAATCATTGGGCAAACCGACAACGACGTTTAGGGTTTAGGGGCTCAGTGTAGCAGCTTGAATAATTACCCATATTGGATAGTTGTCCAAATCCGAGTGCTTCTTACAAGAGTGCCGTACTATATTGGTGACCAAAAGCGGGTAGAAGCTTGAATAATTGTCCATATGTAGAGTTCATGCTAACATCTACACAACAACACGGCAAACAACCTCTTGCAAATATGAAGACCCCTGTATTGCCCACCTGGCGAGAAAGACAAGTGACCTAATTGGCAAGCGAAGCCCTAAACCCTAAACCTTACACTCTAAGCCCAAAACCCCGAACCCCTAAGCCCTACTCCTTACACTCTAGACCTTACACCGCCGCACACCCTACATGAAAAAAACGAATGGGCGAGAAAGAACTGCAAAACCTCCAGTTGCAGAGCTTTCAGATGCCTGGGTATTCGGAGTTTAGGGGTTTTTAAGGTTTAGTTCTAGTGCTTGGGGTTTGGGGTCAAAGGTTTAGGGTTTAGGGGAAAGCGTTTTGGGTTTAGCCTCCAAAGTCCAAGAGGGAAGGCAAGACAGCCGCGGCCCCCTGGAAAGCTCCGTGAAGTCCTTGCTGAAGGGCAACGGCAAGACAGACGGTGGCAGCCACATAATATCTTAGGAGCCCAATAGGTAAACTTTAAACTATCTTGGTATATTAAACCCCTACTAAAAGAAAAGTTTAAACTTTTTTGGGGCCAGGGTACTGGGCAGCTAAGTAATATGCTATAATATACTATCATGTACTATAAAAACGGCAAAGAAGCTGATGAGCAAGGCTCGCCCCCCACTCTGCGATGTGGCATTGGCCAACGCGTGGGAGTTGGCAGTCTTGCGCAGACAGTCCAATTCAAGTCACTGGGTTTAGGGTTTAGGGTTTAGGGTTGGCGAATTTCTTAGTACCCAGCCTCCATATTAATCCCCACTACTGTAACTAGTGTGAGACACTTGTGTTATATTACCTAAGGGCTTTAGGAGGGACCCTTAATAGGGACCCTTGTAGGTTATTGGGTTTAATATGGAGACTACCTGGCTACATAAGCGGTATATAAGGACCATACAAGGGTTATTTAAGGTGATGGGATTAAGGGCCCCCATAAGGGGTCCCTCCTAAAGTCCTTAGATACTATGCCCCTAAACCCTAAACCCTAAACCCTAAACCCTACACCCTAGACCCTAAACCCTAAACCCTAAACCCTAAACCCTGTAAAGGTGGGACCCAAGACTTCCTTGCTCCGGAGGAGTCGCGTCAGCCCGCGCGCAACGAGTGCTGGTCTCAGGGTTTAGGGTTTAGGGTTTAGGAGTTCTCTGGGATGTTGACAGGGTTCTTTAATTAATTTTATATCAATATTCGAGCCTTAAGGTCTAAGGTCTAGGCTTTTGCGTATACAGTTGTATAACAGGGTTCTTTAATGCAAATTTCTTCAATATTGGAGCCTTACCTTCGGCCTAGGCTTTTGAGTATAGAGTGGTATAACATATTGTAGGGCATATGTCAGGATTAGACCGGATTTTATGTTTTAAAGACTCGGACTCCAAAGGGCCCCCTAGCAAAGGGAGATCTTCTGGGACGAACTCAGGGTTGGGGTCTTAGGGTCTGCGTAGGCTATCTGCGCGCGTTACGTTGCGATAGTGAACCCAAATCATGCCAAAGGGTTTAGCGTTTAGGGCTGACCCTAACCCCAAACCCCAAACCCTGAACCAGATGCTTGCAGGATTCCTTTCAAAATTCCTTGGAGCGTTCCCTTAAGGGTCCAAAGGACCTCATAACCATGTACTTGGGTTACGGATAGTAGTGTTGTAGCTTAGTATTCAGGAGAGTATGTGACTATTAGGTACTTGGGCCCTCAGGTTCCTTTTAAGGGTCCTTCAAGGTTTGCTTTTAGCGTTCGTTCGTGCCTCTGAGGATACTGGAGTGGGCATCCAATGCAGCGAACAAGGAGACGTCGCCGACAAGGGTTTAAGGTTCAGGGTTTAAGGATCTGGAAGAAGTACGCTTCAGTTAGGAGTGTCAATAAGAACTACCAGAATTTCTTAAGGATTGACCCGTTCTATACACGTGCGATAGGAGTTTGGGGGTTTGGTGTTTCGGGGTTTAGGTGATAGGGCTTTCAGTCAGGTTCCCGGATATGACATCTGAAGCAGGGCTTACACTAGGGTTTTGCCCCCTGCGTCTACATTGTGAGTCTCATTACGGGGATACCAGTACCTGAAGATCTACTGTGCGACATATACTGTAGTAGCTTAGAGTCTTCGCCCACAATTTTAGACACAAAGTCTAACCTGAAGGGTTCATACGTTGAACTGTTCAAACCTGCTTTCTTGTAGGGTCCCTCTAAGTTGTTGTACTTTAGGCTTTGTAATAAGAACTTACAAAGCGGTAGTTACTGGTAGTTGAAGGTGAACCCCAATCACAACGGCTAGGTCCAACCACCTTTCCTTAAAGCCAAACCACTTTGCCTACAACTCCAACACCCAAAATCCCAAATCCTGAACCTCAACTCTCGAATGCCCTAGTTCTAGTGAATCGTGGTTATCTTGTAGCTTATTCTGGCTTATCCTTGGTTATTTCCCATGTTCAGACGATTTTTCGTCATACAACACAGAACACTCCTGAAGCCAACAACCCTGTTTAGAGCTTGCGGGTCCAGGGGTTGGGGTTTAGGGTGTAAGGCTTACCTCTAAGCCGCAAATCCTAAGCCTGACAGAGAGTGCACTATAGCATACCTCGTTTTCTAAACTACTGTTCAGGCCCCTATACCCTCAACGCTTTGGAACCCTACAGGACCTTTAGAAAAACCCTTCTGGGAGCCCTGACAAAAGAAACCCAACCCTAAACCCTAAACCCTAAACCCTAAGCCCTAAACTCTAATTCTTCTGGCACCTATATGAGTTGAGGGATCCTGGGACTTAGGAGCCAGGGTTCTAAATAGGTTTAGGGTTTAGGGTTTAGGGTTTAGGGTTTAGGGTTTAGGGTTTAGGGGTTTAGGGTTTAGGGTTTAGGGGTTTAGGGTTTAGGGTTTAGGGTTTAGGTATCTTTTGGTTACCTACACTCCTAACTAAGGTACTTATATCGTTTTATATGCTTACAGACTAAGTCCCACAATACCGCTTCTAGACTCCATTTAAATTAGACCCCTTTAGAAGGAACCTTTTTAATCCTATTCTACATATTCAGGCCCCTAAAATTATCACGCTTCAGAGAGAACCAGGAGAAGCTCCTACCCCTGCTGAATGACGTCCCAAGCAGTGAGCCACTACCAGGCTTGGACAGTTAGGGCTTAGGAACCCTAAAGCCCCAAAACCCCTAAACCCTAAAGCCCTAAACCCTAAACCCTAAACCCTAAAACCCTAAAACCCTAAACCCTAAAGCCCTAACCCCTAAAACCCTAAAGCCCTAAACCTTAAACCTTCAGATTCAGGGCCCAGGCCGTGTTCTAGAACGCAAGGGCTTCACAGGGCCTTGAACCCTCAAGGGTTCAGGGTTTAGGGTTTAGGGGCCTTAAGCATACAAATCGTGAAGGGCTTTTTCTTTTTTTTCAGAGTTTACAGACGTCCTGGGGCGTTAGGTCCCTTGAGCTCAGCCCTGCTGCAAGAATAGAAGGCTGAATCGTTTCAAAACTAATCCCTAGGGTTCCATAATATACGTAACATAAGGGCCAAAAGACTTACCTATACTATTTTGCTGGTTCCTTATTCTTTCTGATTATAGAAAAAGGGGCCCCTAAACCCTATTCTAAGTATTAAGGCTCCCAGATTTATAGCTTAAGGACCTCCAAAACCCACTAATTGAAAGTCTTGCAATCATTGAGGCCCCTAGACCCTAAACCCGAAACCCTATAGGTTAGGACCTAAGAGCTTCAGACCATGCCATGGCTCTTTACGAAACATATGGGTAATTCTCTGAATTAGGGTCCCTATACCCGATCATCGTTCAGGGTTTGGGGTTTGTGGTTTAGGGTTCAGGCTTTAGGATTCGGGGTTTAGAGTTTAGGGTTTAGGGTTTAGGGTCCCCCAGAAAGTCTTCCCAATACCCAACCCTTAAACTTTTTGGGTTCTTATAACTTAGTAGCAACCTGAAAGTTTAACCTTTGATTTCCCTGGCTTATTGGCGAAGTAAGTTAAAGGGTTCCTCAAAGGGATCTATAAAGTTAGAGAGATACCCGCCTACTGTTTGGGGTTTAGGCCCCACGGTTAGAGGTCCCCTTAGAGCCTATATAGCTGTACTGGAAATGTTCTGCAAAACCACATTCTACGTACTAAGGCCTCCACAGTGGATGCCGCACTATGCAAAATATAAACTACGAGAGCCTTTTGAACAGACATTTCTGTTTCTTATGAAGGCGACTTAAACTTTGATTTAACCCCTAAACTCGTATCACCGCTACAGCGACGTATTCCAACCATACTCGGCTCCCAACCCAACTGCTCTTCAAGGCTCAGCAGGGTCAGCAAGGTGAACTGAGCGAGTAGGTCGGTTTAGAGTTTAGGGTTTAGGATCAGGTAACCTTCGACTTTTCCTGGGCATGGATCTCTTTGGGGTGCGGGTTTTGTAGTAATTAGAACGCCACGGTTTTGTATTTGGGGTTGAGGCTTGTTAGAGTCTTAGGGTGTATAGGAAATGCCAGCAATGACAAAACGCAAACGTCTTCCTTCCCCTTTCGGCCCTACAGTGACTGTAGTGAAGCCTTCTCTCGTGGGTGCCCTTACATCTTCAGTTGCTCCAGAACGACTTCTATGCAATGTTCACTGATCTTCAACTGCTGGGGCTCTAACCTAGACCCTGAACCCGATACTCAAAACCCTCAACCCTAAACTTTTAACCCTAAACGCCCAAACCTTAACGCCAAACCCTATACCCTAAACCTGAAACAAGAGATGTCTTAGTCTCTCGAAGATCGCGAGGCTGGTTGGCAGAGGTACTGGAGCAATTCCTGGCCAGAGGAGAATGTGCTCTGGCTGCAGGGTTTAGGGTTCCCTAAATCCTAAACCCTAAACCCTAGAACCCTATTCTATAGATTGCTTCGGGTTTTTGGGTGTAGGTTTTTAAGGTTTCGGGATTAGGGGTTTAGGGCTCAGGGTTTGCCGTAGAGTGGCGCATAGCGGAAGTATTTAGCGACAGAGTAGTTTCGAGTGCATTGTAGTTTGACGATTCGCTGCTGGAGCTTGAATGTGGGCAGATCTTTTTTTCTCTCCCACCCCACGCCGTCTGAGGCGGCTAAACCACCCAAACCTATTCCTTCTAGGGTTTAGCTCTAAACTCATTCCTGTACTTGAATCTCGTTCATGCAGCAAGAGCAGGGCAGGGCAGTGCAAGGAAAACCCAAGCAGTGCATCAAGCACCAGGCACCGTAAATGTCTCTACAATCTTACAACCAAGGTGGCCCAGACTGCAGGTCTTCTCATGTGGATTGCTGTGACAGTTGGATCGCTCAGTGGCAAAGAAGCCACCGTGGAAGCCGGTGTGGATGTAAAGGTGGGAATACTGAGGCGTCAGGCACAGACCGCAGTTGGAGTCGGAAGAGGGCGCCTGCTGGATGCCTCGGGAAACGTTCTGGATTCTGGATGTACGCGAGTCGATCAAGCGTGCCAGGCTGCGGTCAGGTGACAGAGTACAAGCTCAAGCGACAAACAGGGCTTATGCAGCCATTCTTGGCGACGGATCGGTCATGACCTGGGGTCATGCTCGCCACGGCGGTGACAGTAGTGCTGTGCAGGATGAGCTGAAGAATGTGCAGCAGGTCCAAGCCTCTCATTTCGCGTTTGCTGCCGTTCTCGGCGACGCATCGGTCGTGACCTGGGGTGATGCCCGCGGTAACAGTGGTGCTGTGCAGGATCAGGCTGAAGAATGTGCAGCAAATCCAAGCCACCAACAGCTCTTCTGCCGCTGCGTTTGCTGCCATTCTCGGCGACGGATCGGTCGTGACCTAGCCCTGCTGGGGACAGCAGCGCTGTGCAGGATGAGCTGAAGAATGTGCAGGAGGTCCAAGCCTCCCATTTGGCGTTTGATGCCATTCTTGGCGACGGTTGGGTCGTGACCTGGGGTGATGCCCGCCACGGTGGTAACAGTGGTGCTGTGCAGGATCAGCTGAAGAAGGTGCAGCAGATCCAAGCCACCAAAAGCGCTTATGCCGGTGCGTTAGCTGCCATTCTTGGCGACGGGTCGGTCGTGATTTGGGGTGATGCTAGCTCCGGTGGCGACAGCAGCACTGTGCAGGACCAGCTGAAGAATGTGCAGCAGATCCAGTCTTGGCGGCAGATCGGTCGTGACCTGGGATAAGGATACGATGGTGGCGACAGCACTGCTGTGCAGGATCAGCTGAAGCATCCGTGAACGCTGACCCTCGCAATCGGCCCAGACTCAAAGCAAAGCTGAAGGATTCCGAATTCGAAGTGCGGATGCTGGATAGCAACAAACAGGGGTGTCACTTCTGCACCTTTAGGACCTCCAGGCGTCCATTCGTCTAGCAAACATGTTACAAACTTTCTATCCTCAACCGCAGTACCGAGTTAATGCCCAACAAAAACCGGGCCATGTTGGGCCTATCCGCAGCCGTGTGTTAAGCGCAGAAACCCGTAACGACTCACACCAGCTTTCCATTCGCGTGATAGACCTGATAAAGGTGCTGTGATAATTACCTTTGCGGGGAGATAGGGATTATAGAGGTAATCAGTTCGGCCCCGGCATTATTTCAAAGCCATTCCTCCGCACTGTGGCCTCTGGCAAAACCCCAAACCCTAAACCCTCTCAAAGCCTTAAACCCTAATGCTCCAAACCCTCAGATAGGGGCCCAAACAATATCCACACTGTCTTGGCGCTCCTTATGATGGATCTAGTATCATATACACCAAAACCCCATTCTATTTAATAAAGGCCCCCATGTTAAACCCTAGACCCGTGAAGCCCTGAACCTTAAACCCTAAACCCTAAGTCCTAAACCCTACACCCTAAAGCCTAAACCTTAAACCCTGAACCCACATATCCTCTTACGGGATCCGCCTTAAACCCAAGGCCTTTCCTCCGCGCTGTGGGCTCTGTCACCGGCGGCCTCTCGAATGAGTGCTTGGCTAGAAGCACGGCTGGACAGTGCCCCGGACCGTACGTTAACAAATGGAGATGCTTCTTAGTTATTCTAAACCCTAGTATGTTAACAAATGGAGATGCTTCTTAGTTATTTTAAACCCTAGACCCTAAACCCTAAACCCTACTATGCAAAGGTAAGAGTGGTCCTTAGATTGATTTGGATAGCGAGAGGTCTTAATTTACCAAAAGGCACGGACAATTTTTGCTTCTAAAAAAGACAGGGGTATCTGTTAGTTTGGACAGATTTGGAAAATTAATTCTTCATGCAATAGGAACTAACAAATCAAGTGGATTATTGGGATGGGTGGTTCTATGGTATAACGATACAGGTATAGAGGCTCTAGTGGGGTAGTATGACAAGTTGCATGCAGTCAAAAGATAAGTAGCTTCGCAATGGATAGTAAAATAGGAGTTACAGATATTACATTGGCTGAAACTGAGGGCTGGGGCGTTTTGGGTCGCGGGACTACTAGATTGTTCAGTAATATTTTTTTCCGTAGAGTTCTTGGTTATGACTTTCCCACAACATACCCCGAAACCCAATTTTAACTCTAAAGGCCCCGAAATTGCCCCTCTGCCCTTTACTTTGGGGTCTTCTTGATGCTGCCACTGCCAGTAGCAAAGTAGAGGGTTTAGTGGGGAACCTAGTTAGGGTTGAGGCTTCAGGGAATAGAGGCTATAACTATTGGTTCTGGAGTTCAGGGATACTGGTTAGTGTCGAGGGTTTCTGGTCCAAGGCTTGGCGTCTTTGAATTCGGAAGTAGGATTGGGGTTTGGGGTGTGCGGTGATTTGGAATTAGGGAAAGAAGTGAATAAGGTTTGGGGTGCTGGTATCCAAAGGCCAAGCTTTGAGGCAGGGTTTGATTCACTGTGGCGTAGAAGGGAGCTCTTGGACGTATCACGGGATCTAGCAAATGGTTCTAAATAGACGTAACAATAGGATGACCCTAGTCAGGTACGTATGACCCTAAACCCTAAACCCTAAACCCTACTTGACACTAGTGACTAAGTCCCCATATTCCTGAAGTAACGACCAGGAGCTCCATCCAAGACTATGGATGAGTGTCCAGGTTCGCTTGGAAGCGAAACCCAGACCCCCAAAAGGATCTAAGAAATAGATCCCCTAATTAGGGACCCCCTAAAGGGTACTTTATAGGAACCCGCTTAGGGGATCTATTTTTTAGATCCTTTTAAGGGTCTGGGAAGTTGATGGAAGCAATACAAGGAGACTCCAATGTGCCCTAGCTAAGGAATATACCTAGGATCAAAAATCGGAAACCCTAAACCCTACATTTTAAGGAGGTTTCCTTAAGCAAGGGGATTTAGAGTCTCTGGGTGTTTTGGTGATGCTTTTCTCTCCGACAGTCTACCACGGTCGAGGGTTTAGGGTGACATGGATACACAAAGGCCCCGCAAAAACTAGGGCTCTTGGTTGGCCAATGAGGAGAATTTTCAACGTGTCGGTCTTATATTCTTGGTCTATAGTAGAAAGTTTGCGAGCTGTTGTGGGCCCGGTTATTGAAGAAGAGAAGTTTTAAGGCAAGCCGAAGTCTTCTGCCCCAGAAGCGCCGGTCAGCGCACAAGAGGGTTCAGGATGTAAACACAAGGGCATATCATGCATAACACCAAGTATACACCATAAGGTCATGTAACATAGTATAGTCGAATATCGTAGACTCGAATATATGCAACAGCTCCCGCGTCATTTCAGGTCATCGAGTCCTGATGCGAATGGAGGAGGCGCAGCCACATGTAGAAAGCCGGAGGGTTTACGTGGACCTGGAAAGCAGAAATGTGAGCTTCAGACAAAAAGCGTTTTGTAAAGCCTATATTCGGGTTTTATCGGTTTTAATTCAGGGCCCTGAACAATTCAACACGGGTTTTGGGGTGTACAAATAGAAATGGTTGTATTCGGGACCCTTTAGGAATATTAATTCTGCCGGCCCCTATTTTCCCGGACTGCCGCATGAGATCAATCATCCAACCAATCTTTCGAGGAATGTCTTGGGTTGACCGCAGTCCAGGGTATCCTAAACCCTAAACCCTAAACCCCTAAACCCTAAGCTTCAGGGTATGTTCCTTATCTAAACCGCTTCGGAGGATCATGCGACTTAGTAAGTAAGGCTATAAGTACCTTTACTTGGAGCCGGGAGAAGTTACAGCTATAATGCTGTAGTTGACTTAATTAGTTGCAACCCTAGCAAACGCTCACAAACTTATTCTGGGCAAAAGCAGGAATCGTATCCTGACGTTCAGACGTGTGCTTGCTCTGCAGCTGTTTTGGGGCTTAGGGTTTAGAGTTTTAGAGTGTGCGTTCAGGTTTGAGGTGTAGGGTTGCACCAGCGGAATTCAATTTCGAATTGTCCCGTTGTGCCTATACACGGCTTGCTATACTAGACTACATTATGCTGTACTGCACTATACTAACATGCTATAACTGACATGCTATACCGGAGAGGTCTGCCGGTCCTTTCTACCCAGAAAACCTTCAGACCCCAAACTCTTGACCCTGCAGCTTCACATCCCAAATCTACAAACACTAAACCCGATCGATTTTGAAAGCCCAAACTCCGCGTAACAGGCTCCAAGACACGCTATCTGAGGAATAGACTTTCAAGCATGATGAAAAGGCCTCTTTGCTTAAAGAATGTTCTCAGATAGCCGGTGGGATAAACCCTAAACCCCAAAGTGTTTGTCCGATATGTTTGGTCTATATATAAGAAAGTTTGAGCTTTTTTGGGTCCGGCTAATGGAGAGGAGAGGAGAGGAGAGGAGAGGAGAGCTTCCTCTGGTTTGGGGTTTAGGGTTCCCAAGCCAGTCTAAACCCCTAAAAAAACCCGTTTTCTACGTTCTATCAGACTTCCTTCTTTCAGGGTTTAAAGTTTACAGTCATTGTCGACCCCTGTTTCATACACCCTTTTCCTTTATTCAAGATTATACTAGGGGGTCCTAATAATACTCAGTCGAAGAGAGGATGTTTTTTTAAATCAGGTGTCTGGAGTAATTCCCTAGAGCCTTTAAGCTTGAATCCAGTATAGAACCCTGTAGGGAACCCTCGCGGAACCCTTATAGAACCTTCCATGGAACCCTTACACCCAAGGGGTCTACACTAAAGCACACAGTATCCGAGTGGGAGGCTCGACAAAGCATGGGAGATCTTTCCTCCCAGCTTCTGCAGGCATCCGTGCATTTAGGCTTCAGGGTTCAGACTACAGTGACTACAAGTCAGGGTCTTCGGGCATGGGGGGTTTTGGGGCATTTTGGTGGTTTGGTCTCGGGTTTTACAGTACACCTTATTAGGGCATACGGCTGCGAGTCCTTGAGCAGCAGCATCGCAACAACCCCCAAACCCAAAGCCTTGCCTGGAACCTAAACAGACAACCTACAATTTCAGGGTTCCTTACCAAACCCTAAACCCTAAACATTAAACCCCACTATGATTCCTTCTACACGGCGTTCCACAGATAGGTTCTTTAGGGCCCAGGCCTAAACCCGAAGCAGCGGCAATGCGTTCTTGGCTGCTCCAGTCACATCTTGCAGGACTGTCCGGATCCGTGAAGGGCCTTCTACACTGCTTCTAGCTCTAGTGTGTATGTGTATATATATATATATATACATGTTAATATATATTATTAGTCTTATTATACTGAGTGTTATTATTTATTATTTTTAGTATTTTTATTGTTTCTATCATTATGATTGTTATAACTAATATTGTGATTATTGTTATTATTACTATTACTATTATTACTATTATTAATATTACTATTATCATGTGTGTGTGTGTTTGTTCGTTTGTTAGCGGTGCCCGAAAACAGTTGGTCATTTGGTAACGGCTTGTGCTGTTAACGTCTCTCTCCATCTTAAAGTGAACGTAGTTTAGATTATGTAAAGCTCCTTATGTAACTTCATGTCGTGATATGATGATATACGCCAACAGCCCCGGTTCTGATGATTGCTCGGAGGATCATGGGACTTAGTAACTAGGGTGCAAAAACAAGGTAACCGGGCTCCGGAAGCACAAAAACCTCGAAAAACTATGCTTTCAAGTTGTTTACTTGCGTACGGTGCTCTGGCTTTCAGTCGGGTCTCGAGAATGCCGCCTAGCTTCTACTTGTCTAAGAGCTAGACGGGCTTTGCGATCTCCCTGTTAAGACGAATACGAGGAAATGACGCACCCTTGCTTCTATGGGTTCCTTCAAGCTGTAAGGGTTCGTTTTAGGGTTACTGCATTGCCATATAAGGATTAATATCTTCAGGTATTCCCTAAAACTGAGATGGCTGATTAATACCCTAAACCCTGAACCTTGACCTTTCACAGGCCACCGCCGCATTTGGAGCCTGTGAGGAGGACCGCGCCTTCTTCATTGCACTTAACCCAGAGGCCCAAAAGGATCTAAAAAATAGATCCCCTAATTAGGGACCCTAACTACTAAAGGGTACTTTATAGGAACCCCCTTAGGGACCCTAAACCCTAAACCCTAAACCCTAAACCTTTATAGGAACCCCCTTATTAGGGGATCTATTTTTCAGATCCTTTTGGGGGTCTGGGTAAGTCACCGGATTTAGGGCTTTGGAAGGTTCCGTCCTTGCGGTTGATGATAGAAATCCGGCATTACCCAGAATAGGGAATATACCATAATTCCCATAGTTTGGGGTCCTTAAGGTACCCTAAACCCTAAACCCTAAACCCTATCCCCTAAACCCTATCCCTGGATTTATATCATCAACAGTAGTATTCATCTGGCCCAAATCTCTCAGGTGGGGCCTTGGGGCTTTAGAGTGTAGGGTTTAGGGTTTAGTTGTGACCTGGGCAGCGGTAAATGTACGAAAGGGATCGATATAATCTATGGGCCTTAATAATTATCTATACTATTTTGGGGGCTCCTCATTATTCTAATCATAGGAAAACTTCCCCCAAAACCCTATTCTAATTAATAAGGCCCCTACATTAGCAGCATGCAGCCGCTTCTCTGCCCTCGTACCGCTGCAACCCTGCAAGAATGCGGGCCAAGGACGCGCCGAGCTCATGCAACGTGGACCGTGCCCGCGGAACAACACGAGGTCGACCGCGCCGACTTAAGCTGCGTGAGGCCGTCCGCGCCGGCTCAAAATGTGCGACCATGTCTAGCCTCCAGTTGGTCGCAACGAGGGAGCGGTGCCAGGCAACATCCGGCTCGCTCAACATGCGCGAAGGGATCGTGTGCACGGCAGTGCGATGCCGATGTGCCGAAACAGGAATGAGCAGCGCGGGGGACCGCAAGCATGCAACCAGGCCCCCGCAAGGGGCCGCGAGGTGGCAAGCTCTCCCATTGTTGCTGCAGGGCTGCCTAGTTTCAGTGTGCGCGTTGCAGAATCAGATTCGAAAACTGCGCGATGCACGGACTGGGCTCAGGAGCGGTCTTTCCTGGCAGGACCGAAGACAGAATGCAAGACAGATGAAAACCGGAACCCTGAATCCCTAAACCCTCAAGGGCCTAAAGGGCTCAGTCATCAAACCCTGAACCCTTCCTCTCCTCTACCCTGCAGCCCCAACCAAATACAAAGCCTGGGAATCGCCCTAAACCCTAAAGCCTAAACCCTAAACCCTAAACCCATGTTCAGGATTCAAACCCCTTCGACTAACGAATCTACCTTAACTTCAAAAGGGATACTTGGAGGTTCATGGGTAGTTATAAGTGGGGTTATAAGTCCCCTAATATAGGTTATAACTATAGTTACCTTACTTATAACCCCACTTATAACTACCCATGAACCTCCAAGTACTGATTACAATGCAAGGTATGTTCGTGAATTTAGGGGCTGTGGAGTTTCTAGGCTACGGTTTGACCGGCTAAGGTACTTATGACTTCACTTACGAAGTCCTCTGAACCAACAGCCCCGAGCCACTAATTACAGGAGGCCGGCGCCAGAAGGAATCGACTGCTTCCCTGATCTGCATTTTCCTGCGCCAGAAGTACCTGTTTACGTCTCTCTTGCTCTTGGAAACGGAGAAGCCACAAAAACCCTTCAGAACCGCTGTAGGAATCTCATTGGAACACTTGCAGAACCCCTAACCCCTAAGAACTTTGCGCTTATTGAATCCTAGAGGTACGGGTCATAATATATAGAGGCAGTAATAATTATCAATACTAGTTTAGGGGTTCCCTACTATTGTTATAATACAGTATACCCCGAAACCCTGTTCTCGTTATTAAGGCCCCTACATTAACCCTAAACCCTAAACCCCGAACCCTATTCTCGTCATTAAGGCTCCTATAGTACCATCACAAAGGGTGACTGCTCAAAACCTGACCTCTGTAGGCTTTCGAGGGAGCTTAAGGTGTTGGGGATGTGGATGTTCAGGGTTTAGGGTTTAGGGTTCAGGGATTAAGGTTAGGGTTTAGGGTCTAGGTTTTGGATTTTAGGGTTTAGGGTTTATATAGGGCTCAGTGTTTAGAGTGGGTAAGGGTTTTTTGTTGAAAGGCTTCTGGTTGTAGCAATGGCAAGAGCGTCGAAGGTTGGTCAGACTGATGGAGAACTTTAAACGTTTGGCCTTACATACTTCGGTCTATCTCGGAATGTGTACGCTATTTTGGGTCAGGTTCTTGGAAAACGAAACCGACCTACCTTTCTAGGGTTCGTGAATATAGTATATATGTATATATATATATATATAACCCTAAACCCTAAACCCTAAACCCTAAACCCTCAACCCTAAACCCTAATAGTTTGTGCTTTCTCGGGCACAAAGCCAACTCTACCGCTCTGGACTTTCAGCCCCAGGGCCCGAATCCGGGCAATTCTTGAATACTTTTTTGGGGACCTGTTCCTTAAAGGGTTTAGGGTTTAGGGTTTAGGGTTTAGGGTTTAGGGTTACATTATGAAATAAAAGTCTATACCTTTTTTCTCCCTGGTTACTTCAAAGCCCAGTAAAGCCCCAAAAAGACCAACAAGTACCAACAAAAAGTCAATCTTTCAACATGGAAACCCTTGTAGTTCAGAGCTTATGAACCCCAATCCCAAAACCTCAGACTCTTGAGAACCCCAGCAAACCCCGGTAAACTCTAGACCCCAAACCCTCAAGAACCCCTAAACCCCTAAATCCTCAAACCCCGAAGCCCTTAAGAACCGCTATAGAGCTTCATAGAGCCTTTGTAGGACCCTAAACTAAACCCTAAACCCTCCTAAACCTTAACCCCTGAAACCTGCCTAAACCCTCCTGTTTAGGGTTTAGGGTTTAGGGTTTAGGGTTTAGGGGTTTAGGGTTTAGGGTTTAGGGTTTAGGGTTTAGGGTCTCCTAACCTTCCTGAACCCTCCTAAACTCCAAACCTCCCTAAGAAGCCCTGTGCTTTCTTTCAGGAGCTGCGGCGCACGGAGCGAGAGTTGGCGAGGCTTGAGGTCACCCGGCTGGATTGCTTTCTGGGTTTAGGGATTAGGGCTTGTTTAGGTATTAAGGGTGTAAGGATTCGGGTTTAGGGATTAGGACTTAGGGATTAGGGATTATGGTTTAGGGTTTAGAGTTCAGGGTTTAGGGATTAGGGTTTAGGGTTTTGTCATGGGCGAAGTTCTCTAAATTAGGGTCCTTTTAAGTCCCGTTTTAGCTCCCAACTGCCCAGAAGGCTCTGGGAGGACTTAGTGTTCTGGATTTAGAGTTTAGGGTTTAGGGTTCTGGGTTTAGGGTTTAGGGTTTAGGGTTCTGGGTTTAGAGTCTTAGGGTTCTAAAACCCAGAGGGTCCGAGTACCCAAATAGTAAGGTTTTAGGTCCCAAAATCCATACTTTGAGTGGTTTTTGGACCCTGAAACCCTACTCTTTGGGCACTTGGACCCCCAGGGAAAGGATATACGGCTTGCAGCTCTACAAGGGCTGCTACAAAGGCATCTAATCGGCTGTATGCGGATGCTGCACGGGTACTATCCCAGACCCCCAGGATCTAAAAAATAGATCCCCTAAGGGGGGTCCTATAAAGTACCCTTTAGTAGTTAGGGTCCCTAATTAGGGGCTCTATTTTTTAGATCCCTTTGGGGGTCTGGGATGAGGCTGTAAGAGTTGCATAGATTTTTTGTGCGGTTTCTCAGTAGCTGAGTGGGTAAACTCGAACCCTGTGACGTTTGCGTGATCTTTCCACGCTTAAGGGCTTAAGCTAGGGTCCATGAGGTGGGGTCTAGGGCCTATCCAGATTCCTTTGGCCTCAGACACGACGTCCGATCCTTAGGCACCACATGAAGTACTTGGAGGTTCATGGGTAGTTATAAGTGGGGTTATAAGTAAGGTAACTATAGTTATAACCCATGTTAGGGGGCTTATAACCCTACTTATAATTACCCATGATCCTCCAAGTAGCGTTTATTACCAGTATCTTGAAGAAGGCACCCACGTTACGCAGCCTCCAATGCACTCCCCACGATTGCAATCCCCTCTGTCCAGAGGCTCCAACACCTCAACCCAGCAATAAAACGTGAATCATGCTTTAGATCCCTTCGGTGCATTATTAAGGGGTGAAGGTACGCGTAAGCTTCAACCCTTGTCTCGCCAACGGTTTAGGGTTTAGGGGTTTAGGGTTTAGGGTTTAGGGTTTACGAATTCGGTCTTGGCCTAGGAGGTTTACAAATTGGGGCTTTGGGTCCTGGTCTAAGTGTTGTCGTTGAGTTATTCTCTTCTGGGTTCTTCTTCAGGGGGTTTAGTTTACGTTACCATAATAGGGGCCCTGTTATAGGGACTTGGTTTACGTTACCCAGAATAGGGGCCTATGGTCAATCTTGGGGTTTCCCTGTTGTGGTCATCCAAATCCAATACCTTAACATACCTTGACAAGAACCCTAAACCCTAAACCCTAAACCCTAAACCCCTAAACCCCTAAACCCTAAACCCTAAACCCTAACCCAGTCCATGTAGCCAGGCTGCCCACAGCAATGCGGTACAAAAGAGGCAGCAGCTGATCCGCGAGGCCATTCCGAGCTTTAGTGCCCAGCGGTCACGGCTAACTTCCGATTTGCGACTTCCCAGACCCCCAAAAGGATCTAAAAAATAGATCACCTAAGGGAGATCCTATGAAGAGCCTTTAGTAGTATAGGGTCNNGATCCTTCCGGGGGTCTGGGTTAAGGTGGCTTGCGAAGATGTTTCAATTGCGAGCTTCATTGCGAACCTTGCGATATGGCGTCATAAGGCTGCGGGAATGTCGGGGTGACTTATGTCGTCATGCCGGAGTCGTGAGAATTAACGGAACCCACTGCTCGCAGTGTATATTTGGACCCCCTATCAGCTGAAACGCCTGCATGCCCTTAAACCCTAAACCCTAANNCTAAACCCTAAACCTTTAAACTCCCGAAACTCCGTTCAGCCCCTAAACTAAACCGTTCATCTTGCGTGATACGAAAGGAACCTAGAGAATTCATCCCTGCTTACAGGGGACCACGGACTTGGCTGCTCTTGAATGTCAAGTAGACCCATACCAAATATAGGAGCCTTAAGAATTAGA
>CAJNDV010022636.1:652-13163 GCA_905221635.1 Symbiodinium sp. CCMP2456
GCCGCGGAGTACGCAAAGCATGCTTCACGGCTGCCTGCTGCTTACAGACCAATGGCAAGCCACTGGGCGGAAGTGTTGGGCTTTGAAGACTTGTCGCTATGGCATAGCTTTGTGTATTTTCTCTTGCTGCTTGGCAGCGTGCAGGCTACAGACTTCTTCAGCCACTCCACGCAGGAGCAGCTGCAAGGCGTGTTTTCGGCAGCTCTGGCGTTGCATCGGCATTTGGTTTCGTCCGGTCTGGCTGCTGGAGTTTTGCCTGCCTTCGACACCTTCAGTCGCTCTCGACCACGGTTTGCGGCGCAGATGTACAAGCGCTTGTTCGGCAAAGATCGTCAGTGGAGTGCGCCGAAGCTGTCAGCGTGGATGTTGTTGGAGTCCATATTCAGGTATGCCGGTGAGGTTACCATTGTGGAGCAAATGTTGTTCAACAACGACGTCTTCCCTGGCTTGCGTGCCGTTATGTCAGCTGGATTATATCACGAAAATGCCGTAGCAGTGGCAGACTTCCTGCGTCGTGCCTTCATTCGACAAGCAGGCATGCGCACGACAGTGCGCGCAGCTTTCTCAAATCGCGATGGGCGCAGACGGACGTATGCCTCCACTGCTCGGCGTAGCGGGCAAAACAAGGCTACCAAGGTAGAGGTGGAACGCATCGGTCCGGATTCCCGGTTTTTTGACAACATGGTGGCAGGGCCCTGCAGGCATGGTCCCTTCATGCTGTCACTTTGGGGCCAGTGCTGCTGCAGCTTCTGGACAGCGTGGCTACTGGAGTCACGGACGTGGACGTGCTCGCGCGTGTCATGGAAGCACTTGTGGACGGCTTTCTTGGTCTTGACTTGCTGGGTCGTCCGACAGTTTGGCAAACAATTTCCCCAACAGAGCGCTATCAGTGTTACCACGCCAAGTTCCTTCTGTCCGACTTATACTATCTGGTTGCAACGCTTCTTTGCCAGCGTGGGCAGCGACTGCCGAGCGGTCGGTGCGACTGTGCACCATGTCATGTTCTCTGGCACCTCCGCAAGACTTATATGTTCTTTGGCCCGTCGTCTCTTGCGTTCCACTGTGCGCTGGAGCGCAAGTCTACAGGTGACAAGACCGTGAATTGCCGCACGGTTGCTGTGTGGCGACGTCTACGTGATCTGCTGGAGGTTGATCTACCAGGTCCATGGGATTTATATGTCGTTCAGATGCTGTCCTGTACTTGGCGTGTGTTTTTGGCGACGGAGCGCAAGCATGCCGAAGCAAGCGAGCTCGATTTCAGCACGGCATCTTGGGTCTCGGTTCCACGCCAGCTCGTTGTCCGAGTTTTCCAGCTGGAGTCGCAGCGGTTACAAGAATTGACACAGTGGGTTTCCTACCTGGATCTGCGGGCGGAGTTCGAAATGCTGTCCGGTCCTGCGCTGCGCTGGTTGGTTGACAGGGTGCGGCTATACCCCAACTTATGCAGGGACGTTCTCTCGAAGCCACTGCGAGAAGCTGCGGCCGAAACAGTCCGTGCTATTTAGTACGTAGTGTGTTAGAGCAAGGAGGAGGCCGAGGAATATTAATTGGATATTTTTTCATGCTGCTTTTCGCAGTTTTTTTCGGTTCAGGGATTCTGGTTCAGGCGAGGGTTCAGGGATTAAGGTGTAGGGCTTCTGGTTCGAGGCCCGTGCCTGAAGAACAATTTTAACCCCCGCCTGAATGAATGCGACCCGGCTCGCCTGACAGGCCTGAGTTAAGATGCGGTATTTGTGCTTGCTCAAAAGTGTTTTACATTTATTTCCTAGCTTAGCATGCTTTCTGATTCCATGCTCCATATCTAGCCGCAAAGCTGCTCAAACACCGAAGGGTGATTTTCGAAGTTCGTTGGGTTGCAGCTTTGGTGCACTCTAGCTAGCTCATGGCTGCTGTTCAATGTCTTGACATGCTTTTCAGAGAGCTTTATTTTTCGAAGGTTGCTTTTGACATGTCATGCTTCCAATGTTCAGGACGCTGTTCGCACTTCAAGCTAGTTAACAAAACCTTTTGAAGCCTCCGCGCGGCCATCGGATGGAGGGCGAAGGCCCGCCGTTGAGCGATTCCCTCTCGGCTCCCAGTACTCCGTTGAGTCAGCTGGTGTACGAGAACAGGGATAACTTCGTTAGCTTGCAGCAGCGCGTCTTGCACTTGGAGGAGCGGCTTCATACGGCCGAAAATCAGATTGAGGCAAACAACCGCCGCCTCACCTGGCTTGAGCAATTCTCCCAGAAGTTGCGGGGGCTCGCTGCACAGCTTTGCTAAACCTACATGTCCTCGAATCAATTGCTTCAGCCTGAACAGATTGTGCACCCACAGTTGCCTGTTTTGTCCGCTTTAGAAAGCTCTGCCGATTTGCCAGATGCAGGGGTTGCTCCATGTGATACAAGTGCTCCTTGGGCACGTCGCTTAAGCAAACTTCAGAACCGCACAGTGAATATCGATATGCCACAACTTGCTCATGCGTCCGCACTGGCAGCCGGCACCCCAGCGGACACCGGCTCGGATCTATCACTTGATTTGTCGTCATTTGACTTGGTGTCCTCGCATCAGTTGCTTCAGCCTGAACGGGTTTTCAGTGCTCGGGGTTCATGGTCACAAGATGCACCTATGCCACGGTCTGTCGATATGCGGGCGCCCAAGCGCTTGCGTCCTGCTCAGGAACCTGCGGTCAGGCCTACAATGCTGGCTGCACCGAGGCCGTCTCTTCGGCCAACTGCAGTGTCGGGTGCAGACGTTCGCAATCTTCACCAACCGGGTGTCCAGCATGTATCGGCTAGGCCTTCTCTTTCGGCATCTTCGGATTTCAGACGTGTTTGTTTTTCGGAGGTGGGTAGGGGCAACGACATGCAATCGGTTGCTGGCAATCAGGCTCGCTTCGTCCCTCCTTCATCCAAGGCCCCCCCCGCTGTCCGTATGCCAAGCTCCGAGGTCGTGAGTGACCCGCCGCCTCAGGTTTCTCCTGTCTTCACCGCTTATAAGCCTAGGCCTACTAAGGACGCACAGCCTGCTTATGTGTCACAACAGGCCGAAGACGATAAGAAGCTTAAGCTTGTCGGTAAGTTATGGGCGGAGCTAGTGGGCTTTGTGTTTGCCATGTCCCCAGTACTGCAACAGATGCGCGCATCCGCACATGCATCGATGTTGGAGGAACGTTTCTTGCGGGCTTGGGCCCCTTCAACTTTGCATCGCTACTTGATTTCGGTGCTTGCAGTTTTCCATTCATTGCAAGACCTTACTCAGGCTGACATGTCATTGTGGACTCAAGTGCAGATAATCGATGCGATTTGGGCAGCGCATCGCTCCGATGCTAGCCCAGATTTCCAGCCCGTCAATGCCATCAAAGCACTTCGGTGGGTTCGCAAAGCATTGCAATTGGAACTCCCCGACCTTTACGGTGGTTTGGTCGCTTTGCTGTTAGCTCCTCAAGTAAAGCCGCATCGTGAGTCATTCCCGGCTCCAATTAGATTGCTTTCCTTCTGCGAGGTTTTCTTGCTGCGCGGGCAGGGTTCACTCTTGGAGCTGTGTTGGGCCGGATCGATCCTGTTGTGTGCCTGGGCTTCACTCAGGTGGTCGGATTCGCAGCGGCTCCGCTGGAGCTCGTTTGAGATTTGTGCAAATGCATTACGCTGCGAGTGCTTTCGCACNNAAAACCACTCGTCGTGGTATGCCTGTTGCGACAATATCTGAGGGTTTCCATGGCATGGAGGGCAATATTATCTTTAGCTGGATTGCAGCATGGCTTCAAGCGCTTGCAACTGTGTGGAAACGGTTGCGTGCCGAGCACGATGCTTCCTGTGTGCCAGACTGTCTCTGGTTCCACTTTTGTGAGAAAACCGGTGCTTTCGCTCCCTTGACTTATGCCCAATCGTTGCGCATCCTGCGTGACTTTGCGGCCAGGGCAGGTTTAAATGCGGAAGCCGTGCAGTTGTCTCTCACTTTGCATTCTTTGAAGAGTTCCTTGTTGCACTTGATGCACCAACGCGGTGTGGACAAAGCCGATCGCATGTCGGCTGGGCATCATCGTCTTGATTCGGCATCCTTGTACAGCAGGGACGATACAGTGGGTGCAATGCGGGCCCAACAAGTGGTTTCTCAGGCCGTGCGGGGGGGTTGGCTGCCGTCATCACCTCAGCGCCGTGGAGCACAGCATAGTATAGTGCAGCAACCGATCTTAGTCATGGATTCTTTGCCCCAGTTCATTGCTGTGGATCCGATTTGGGGGCCTGTGCATCCAGCTTGCAATGCAGAATCATTCCCATCGCAGCATCAGCCAACAACAGTTTCACAGGGTGCGCATCTTTCTGCTGAGCAGGATCAGCAGCCTCAGGTAATGCATCCCCAGGAAGCACTGCCTACTGCGGGCGGGCTCACATCGTCCGATTCTGATCCACATGAGGCTGCGCAGAGCACAGCTGATCTTGGCACCACAGACGAGTTGTCTTTTTTGCAGGGCCCATCAGGGGTGGTCCACCTAGCTACTGCGGCATCCTGGGGGATACTTCATCAGGGCGTCTACCTTCGCCCGGCATGCGGTACCTTAGGCAAGAAGTTGCGCGTGGTGCCCTTCCCAGATTCGGGGGTACGCTTCTGCGGTCATTCTGCTTGCCGCAAAGCCTTGGAGTCTTGCGATTGATTCGCTGAGGGAGTTTTCTTGGCAATGTGGCAGAAGGCGGGCTGCTGCCCGGGCGGAGGACTTGCAATTGGCAATATCTGTCAGGCTGTGGAGCGCGGACTCGGTGGGCATTTTGCCTCTTGGAGCGCGGAATCGGCGGGCATTTTGCCCTGGTTTTGCTTTTGACTTGTGTCATCTGACACTCGGAGCGCGGAGGGTTCTGGAGCGCGGAAGGAATGTCGCGCGGTGAGCGCGTGGCATGTTGCCTCCCAAGGGGGAGGTCAAATCCTTAGTTTTGCACTAATTCTGATGCCTCCTGGTTTCGCACATGATGCTCGGTATGAGTTGTGTGAAAAGAATGGGTCGGATCGATGCTGTCCTTTCGGCGGACTTTTGTGGTAGCTTCTGCTCATGTTCCGCGAGTGTCATTGCAGCATTCATGTTGTTTTCAGTTCCCTCAACTCTGGTGCATTGTCAGTCATGGCTCAAATGTTGGTAGCTGATCTGTTGGCCACGCATGCATTTTCTGGTCATTTACTAGTCAGGTATCTAGCCGAACTTCCATGCATTGTTGCTACATGTCTTTCGCATGTTACTTCTTTTCTGGGCCTAGACGGCTTTGCTTTTCTTACGAGGATGGCTCTTTCGCATGATGATCTCGAACCAACGGAGGAAGTTGACGCTTCAGGTATCCAGCAAATGCTGGCCAGGTCAGGCATCCCGGATTGCATGTGGCGTGAGTTTGAAATATTCACTCCTGAAGAGTTCGGTGCTTTGGCTGCCACGGACTTGCAGTCATTCATTGATGCTTTGTCTTTCCCTGCCGAACCATCGGAGGTTTTGATTAAGGCCCGGATACGCCTCTTGTGGCGCAGGTGTGCTGTGCACGACGCGCCGTTGCAGATCCCTGCATCATCTGTGTTGCAGTCCACTGCTGCCAAGCCGGCTGTGTCTTCGGAGCAGTCAACATGGTCTGAGGCTTTCCCCAAGAAACTTTCTTCAGAGACCGTTCGGGAGATGGTGGCGAAATTCACGCGGCGGTATCCTTCGGAACCGCTAGGGCCGGATGTTATGCCAGGCCCACGGCTGCTGGCACTTGTGCATGCGCAGCTTCAGGAACGTCGCTGGCGCTGGGTGCCGTGGAAGCTCAGGCTTTCAGAGGAGCAACATGAATCCAAGAGCTTGGAACGTTCCCTTAAAGCCCCGCGTCTTGAAAATCTGTTGTTCGAAGAAATCCCAAGTAGGGAGTTGCCTGCTCAATCCATGGGTAAGGCTCAGATGCAAGAGCTGCTGCATCTTCATGCGGTCGCCATTGCGCTTGCCGACGGGGCTCACCTTTTCACACTCAGGGAAATGAATCGGCGCTTTATCGCCAAGTGCTTTGAGTTCTATCCTAAGGAGGGTGGTCTACGCTCCCCCAACCGTCTGGAGGCCGAGGTAGCCGATCAGCGCCTTTGGCAGCAGATTGCGGCTTTGCATAATGACGAATCTTGGACCTTGGATCAGGCCCATACGTGAGACTGTTGTGGCACGCAATGAAGTGGCCGTGCAGCTCATGCCCCGCGCAGTGCCGCCGAAATCTTCATGGCCAGATCGTCCTCGCAAAGGTTTGGGCAAGGGCAAGGATTTCAATGGCCGCAAGGGCGACAAGGGTAATAAGGGTGGCGGCAAGGATTCTAAGGGCCAGCCGCAGTTGCAGCGTCTTCGGGTGAATGGGTTTAATGTTGGCACATCGTGGCAGTCGGGAAAGACCCGCCGTCTGCTATGCCACGATTTTCAGCATGGCCGGTGCACTCGGGAGCAATGCAAGTTTGAGCATGTCTGTGGTGTGTTGTTGCCGGGCAACAGGATGTGCCTGGGGGATCATTCGCCGATGGAGCACAAGCGCAACACACAGTGAGGGGATGGGTGCATGCCATCCGATTTGCTTGCGGGGCCCAGCGATACCGTAATCCCACCTTCGCAGCTCCATGCCGGGGTAACTTCGGGGGCATGTGGACCCATCACTTGTGCACCATCGGCAACACAGGCAGATGACTCGCAATCAGATTTTTCCAGCCGCTTGTTGGGCGGAGCACGTTTTTATGAAGTCAACCAGGAGGCACTTGTCGAGCCTATATCTGATGATCATTTTTCCGCAGTCCAGGATATGGCTTGTGTCGAGCCGGGGTCTGTTGCTCAGTGCGTGGACCTTCCTTCGTTCATTTCTCCAGGTGTTCAGGATGAGCAGGCATGTAGCCGCATCTTGCAAATCTTGCGCGAGGCTACGTGGCCTACGGATGCCCCATGCAGGGTGGTGTGCTCGCAGTCAAGTCAAGACTTTTCGGGGTATTGGAATTTTGGGGTTAGGGCGTCGGATAGATCTGCCTTGACCAATGTCACCCGGTCACTTCCGGATACCCTGCGCGCGTTGAATGCTGAGCTCGTCAAGCTATGGCCTGACGGCTCTTGGAATGCTGTGTGCATAAGCTGCAACAGAGAGTCTGCTATGCATCGCGATTTGGCCAATGCGGCATCATCCGTTAATTTTTCGGTGTCACTTGGCCCTTTTCGAGGGGGCGAACTTTGGGTTCAAGGTACAGGCGGCCCCTGCATGCGCGAGGCACCCGGGGTTTCTTCACCAATCCCCGGTTTTGTAGTCCCCACTTGTAATCGCCCCATTTCCTTTGACCCGTTAAGATGGCATTGCACGCTACCTTTTCAGGGTGAACGTTGGGCTGTCTTATGCTATACATTGGCCGATGTGTCCAACTCTTGCCTTGCTGGCTTTGGTTTACCGCTGCAGGTCTGTGCGGCACAATCATCATCACATCTGGCAATGGTCACGCCAGTGGTGGCTTCAGACGCTGTTGCGTCCATGCAGACTGATGGGTTGACATCCCCTCCCGAGCTTCCTTCTGGCCCGCCTTCTTTGCCAGTGTCCCATAGTGGCGTGCGTTCGCACATTTTCTTGGATGTTTATCCCGGGGCTTCTTCGACTTTGTCCCATCGGGCCGCAGCCCTAGCAATACCCTTTTTGCCCATCGCAGCTTCCAGTGATTCTGGGGTTGGTTTGGTGGACGATAAGATTTTTGATTCCTTGCTAAGATTAGCACACTCGGGATGCCTCGCTTTCGCTAATGCCTCCCTCCCGTTAGCATCGTATCCTTCCCTGCATGCAAAGCAACAACAGAGGCTTGCCGGTTCCTGGGAGTGCTCTCAGCTGTTGCCTGCTGCAACCGAGGCGGGCCAATCCATGAATGGCCATGTGTACTCACTTTTATTTCGTGTGATAGCTCTGCTGCATGCGGTTTTTCAGAGCGGGGGCCATGTCTGCTTGTCTTTGCCTGTGCAAACTTCAGCTTGGAATGAACCGGTGGTGCAGCAGTTTCTGCTTGACATATCTGCGGACATTATCCACCTGTCCGGTGACACGCACGGCCCGTGTGGCGATTCTTCATTCGTGCTGGCTTCCAATTGGCGCCCGCTGCAATCTTTGCAGTCAGCTCTTGAGCAAGCTGCTCATGTGCGGCCACCGCTCAGTGGCAAGCGTGACTCCGAAGGCCACATGGTCACTCGCGCCGTGCACCAGTGGCCAGCTCAGCTTTGTGAATCTTTTTTGCAGGCTGTGCTGCCTTTGTTTGAGGGCCACTTATCCGGGCAGCATGATGATCGTCTTTCATTGCAAGCTGCTCTTGATGCATTGCCCCAGCGTTCTGCGACAGATTTCCCCACTGGCCAACAAGACGGCGGCGGCATTTACAGTTGCCCTGATTGGACTACGCCCCCTGCGGGTATGCCCGATGTCTTTCGCAGTCTGCGCTCAGACTTGATGAAGTTCTTCGCCGAACAGCGCATCTTTGACAGATTGCGCAAACATGTTGCCGCAGGGGCTGCGGATCCACTTTTTGATCAGACTGAGGTCGCCCATCTTCGCGAGCAATGGCAAGCTTGGTTCCGGGCCCAGGGTTTTACGGAAGAAATTTCTTGGGTTGTCCCCCCCGACCAGCCCTATTGCCTTCTTGCGCTTGAGAAGTTGAGTCAGGCTTTGCAAGATCGGGATGTCGCATTGTGGCGTGATCTTCAAGCTGGCGTTCCAACTGGTGTCGATGGTGATATCTCGAACAGTAATTGCTTCCTGCCGAGCCCGGCTCAATTTGATCCGTCGGCCTTTGATGTTCAAATATGCTCTGGCAACTGGCCAGGCGCTCTGGAAGATCCAGAGCTGCTGGATTCTTTAGTGCAGCAAGAGGTGGATGCTGGCTACTTGCATGTGTTCGACAGTCTTGAGGAAGCCCAAGAAAAATGGCCCAGGCTCGCAGTAGGTAAGGTCAATGTCATTAAAAGTGGCAACCGCAAGCCGCGGCTGATTGTCGACCCATCCATATCGGGGGTGAACGCTTCTTGCCACTTGCCAGAAAGGTTTCTACTTCCGGGTTTGGGGGATATCAGGTCTTGCTATCCCTTGCGAGGCTGTAGCCATGAGGTTGCAGCCGCAAGCCTCGATATTGCCGCGGCGCATAAGACGGTTCGCATTCGTGCTTCAGAGCAAGGTTTGTTGGGATTTTGCGTCAAAGGTCGCTATTATTTTTATAAAGTAGCACCTTTCGGCGGAAGTTTTTCCGCCTTATGGTGGCAACGTCTTGCCGGCTTTTACGTTCGTTTGGGTCACCGGTTGGTTTACATTAGCCACATTTTCATGATGTACGTTGATGATGCTTTGCTTATTCAACGGAAGGAGGCCATCGAGTTTTCGACGCTTCTACTGCTGTCTTTTTCCCAGGCTTTTGGGTGCCCCATCAGTTGGCGCAAGCTTCAGTTAGGCCCCAAAGTGGAATACATAGGGTGGTCCATCAACGTCCGCTCTGGTTCGGTTGAGCTTCCTGCATCCAAGGTGGCGAAGTTCCTTAATGCATTGACTCAGGTCGCTTCCAATGATCCGTGTTCCAAGCGGGACTTGCAAGCACTCATTGGCTTGATGCATTGGATCTTGCAGATTGCTCCCACCTTGTTGCCATGGTTGTGCACACTTTATCATGATTTAAGTAGACCGCTGGGTACAAATTTCTCCTTGCACGCTGGTGCTTGGCAGCAGCTGCACTCTTTCCTTGATGACGGCATGATTTTTCAACGCACCCCTCCAGGTACGAGCATTCGGGTCGGCAGCAAGCTCCTCAGTGTGAGGCACGTGGATATCAATTGCAAGCAGGATTTGCGGAAGGTCAAGTGCACTGGCAAGCGCCTCTGGGCTCGTATTGCGGACCCATCGTCATCTAAGCGCAAGATCTGTCCTACTAGCAAATCGTTCATCATGTTTTGGATGCATTGGTGTTTACGCCCGCAAATGCCCATTTCCTTGGCGTTTCCACCTTTGGATTTTAAATACACACTTGCTGCGGATGCTTGTGCCAAGAACGATGACATTGGCATCGGGGGTTGGGTTCAGCTGCCGGGTCAGCCTTGTGTCTGGTTCGCAGAGCGCTTCAAAGTTCAGGATTTCCTTGATCTTGGCCTGCCAATGCAGGCCCAAGCCAACTTGGATATCACGGCTTATGAGACTTTGGCACAAATTGCACTGGTCGTGTGCTTTGCAGCCTTCACTCAGACGGGCCGCTTGCGTGTGCGCATCCCATCGTGGAGCGATAACAGTGGCACAGAGTCAGTTGCCAATAAACTTTTCACGGTGCGCTCGCCGGTGTGTTTCTTTGCTCAGAAGCTGGCCACGCACGCATGGCGCAGCGGCGTTACCTTGGATTGTAGTCATATTTCCGGCTGCCACAATGATTCCGCTGATTGGCTCAGCCGTTGGGACAGCGACATGTCTGCGCTGCCCTCCACGTGGTCCTTGGATTACCGCGTCAGCTGCACTTTGCCTGTGCTTTGGGAAGGCCGACGTGACGTCAGAGTTTTCCCGCCTGCTTCGGCTTCAGCATTGCATTGGCATGTGCCTACACAGTTGCTGCAGTGACTGCATAATGCTGCGGCTCCGTTTGCGCACTGTTCTTGTTGCTTGCTGCAGTGTTGCCTGCGCTCTTGCTTGTCATGAGATGTTCCGCATGCAGACTGCACGTGTATGCAGTGATACTGCTTTCGGGGCAGTGGAAGTCGTGTGCTTCTGCAACTCTCTTGAGCTCTGCACTATGCGCCAGGCATCGGGTGAGTTCGACTCTCACGGCGCGCGGTCGGCTTGCCTTCCCCCGTGAGCTCGGGCGTTCTCACAGGACCGGTGTCTCGGTGCAGCATCGTCGGAGTTCGGCTTCCCTGCGGCGCGCGGTCGGCTTGCCTTCCCCGGTGGGTGATTGCGTTCTCCTTATGGCGGTGTCAACAAAAGAAAACGTTGCTCATCTCAGGATGGTGATGCGGCATAGCCTCGCTGTAATTTACTGTCTGTCTCATTGTACAGTTCCATGCTGGGGCATGTGCGCGTGTTGCGATATTCAGTTGTTTAGGTCGTACCACATCGGCTGTTCTGCGCAATTTCCCAAGCTTGGAGCTTCAGGTGCAGTGCGTCCAAGTCGTACTCACGTTTTGGTCGTGGTGTTGGTAAATACATGCGAGTCCGACTTCTCCTTTGGCAGGTTTAGGTATCGGTGATTATACACTTCTCGCTGTGTTGCTGTTTCAGACTTTGGACAAGCTGCTCGAGTGTCTTACCGCCAAAAGGAGAGTCGGTCCGCATACATGTACAATGCTGTGCATATTGAACGTCGTTGCAGAGTTAGGTTGCTATAGCTTTGCGGCTAGATATAAATGTANNAGTGTTTTACATTTATTTCCTAGCTTAGCATGCTTTCTGATTCCATGCTCCATATCTAGCCGCAAAGCTGCTCAAACACCGAAGGGTGATTTTCGAAGTTCCCACCCGCCCGCCCTTTGCGGCACGTGGGCCGTGGAGGATGCTCTGGAGCCTCACTGTAGTTTTGTACATACGGAAACTTGCATCCCTGAAGGGTGTGATCATCGGCTACTGCTGGTTGTTGTCGGTTTTGGTCCATCTAGGTTATGATACTGTTGGTTTTTTACTTTACACTTGGGCAGCCGGTGATTATACACTTCTCGCTGTGTTGCTGTTTCAGACTTTGGACAAGCTGCTCGAGTGTCTTACCGCCAAAAGGAGAGTCGGTCCGCATACATGTACAATGCTGTGCATATTGAACATCGTTGCAGAGTTAGGTTGCTATAGCTTTGCGGCTAGATATAAATGTAGAACACCCTGAAACCCTGAAAACCCCGAAACCCCAAGCTTCGAAATGTAAACTATCTCACGGGCCGAGCACTGAACCCTAAACCCTAAACCCTAAACACTCCAAGCCCATGTGTGGAGAGCTTCTCGAATCGATTGTTTTTGGACAAAATAGGAAAGCAAGAAACCCTGAACCCTAAACCATCACTATGGAAGCGTCCTGGCCGTCAGTTGCCTTTTTTCCGGAGTTTCGGGCTTGGGAGTTTCGGGTTCAGACTTTAGGGATTAGGGGTTTAGGGCTTATAAGGTTGAGGCAGTAGGGGTTTTGGGTTTAGGGTTTGATTTAGAGTTTAGGGTTTAGGGGTTCGCGGTTTAGGGTTTTCTGCATGAGTTTTTTTTGGAGCGGGACTCCCGAACCAGAGGGCCCAGGGATTAGGGGTTTAGGGTTTAGGGTTGGTACCCTTTAGTTCTGGGTGTGCGGAAACCCTTAGGATAATATTGGTTTGTGAGACCTAGAACAATCAAATATGAAGTACATGGACCCTTTGGAGGTGTTCTCATCATTTACTCGGTAACCCAGTGGTACCCTTGACCCTTTATGGGGGGTTCAGGGTTCCCTTATAAAATGCTTACCAAACAAAGGGCACCCTTATGATACCTACTATTTGCTTAAGAACCCCCAAAATTTCTTAAAAAAATAACCCTACATTACTCCGCGAACCCTCCGCGAACCCTCC